>CAUYQU010062448.1:0-24602 GCA_963574635.1 Cheracebus regulus | reverse complement strand
TTTTTGTGGATTTATCCACCTGTCATCTTTGTAATTGCCGACTTTCAGATTGGGTCTCTGAGTGGACGTTTGGCTTGTTGGTGATGAAGTTTTTTCTGTTTCTTAGTTTTCCTTCAGTGGACGCCCCTTCCCCACAGAGCTAGGTCTTCCTGGGTTCGGCTGTGCTTGCTGTGAAACTCTCAGTCTTCAGCGCTTCCAATTGCTGTTCTCCTTGTGGGGATAGGACCAGCTGAGCCCGAGTAAAAGGGCACCCTGTCCCATACACTCTGCACTGAGAAGCGCCGCGCTGGGGCGCTGGCAAAACAGCTGTGCCGGCCAAAAGAGTCGCACTGGCAACTTGTGTGGCTCCTCTGCTGGGAATCTCCCAGTTTGTGGGCAACAAAAATTCGTCAGAAATTGCGGCATCCACTCGCTCTCTGCACTTTCCCTGGGAGCTATAATCCTGAGCTGCTGCTATTTGGCCATCTTGGATCTCTCTCCACCCGGTGATGAAGTTTTTCTGTTTCTTAGTTTTCCTTTTGCGGATGCCCGTTCCCCACAGAGCTGGACCTTTTGGGTTCGGCTGTGCTTGCTGTGAAACTCTTAGTCCTCGGTGCTTCCAATTGCTGTTCTCCGTGTGGGGATGGGACCAGCCGAGCCCGACTAAAAGGGCACCCAGTCCCGTACACTCCGCACTGAGAAGCACCACGCCGTAATACCAGCAAAACAGCTGCGCCGGCCAAAAGAGTCGTGCTGGCTACCAGTGGGGCTCTTCCGCTGGGAATCTCCCAGTCTGTGGGCAACAAAAATTCATCTGAAAGTGCGGCGTCCACTTGCTCTCTGCGCTTTCCCTGGGAGGTACAATCCTGAGCTGTTGCTAATCGGCCATCTTGGATCTCTCTCTCTCTCTCTTTTTTTTTTTTTTTTAAAGAAAGCCATCAACTCAGTGTGGATTAACTCTTAAGGCTTGTCAGGGGTTTCAAGTAAATCCATTAAAATTTTCTGTTACCATTACATTGTTTTTTAGTTTAACAAAATTATAAACAATTGAACTGGATCCTGCCATTTGGCAGCAAGCCACTGGCGTTCATTCTCATCTCTTTTGCCTTCTACATGCTTGGCTGTCCTAAAAATAAACATCATTTTAATGAATCGCTGACTACTTTATTGACTGACCTCAGAACTTGGTCAATTCTTACTAGATTGAAATCACTAATTTAGGAAGCATACATTGCAGTTCAGTCCAAATCAGATTCAAAACATTAATAAGGACAGTGATAACATCCCTGCCCTCATCAGAATCCATCAAGTCTGAATTGCTTAATAAGGCTCTATTCATAAAACCTAGAAGAAAATAGCACTTAAATCCTTAGGAAGTGAGAAACTATGCAAAAATATTTCAGTAATAGCCATAATTTTACTGGGTGAAGCACAAAGAGAAGAAAACCCAGCTCCCAGCCTCTTATAATGCTGCTTCTATGTTAGGGTTATAGAAGACTCATGCCACATAATGGGGCCATAGAAATTTCCTGATTCAAAGAGCAGAATGTGAACTTACATCTGACTTGCTTAAGTAGTTTATATGTTAATTAAATTTAAAAATTTAATAGTTGAAACACTAATCTTCTTTTAGCTCTGAGCAGCAATTTTGCTGTTAGAATTATGACAGTTTTTTAAATAAGGATTATCTATTAGCTGGTAACAAAAACTGATTTTAAGGCAAAACTAACATGGAGAAAATCAACAGATGCTCAATCAGTGAATTTTTAAACTTAACCCTTTCCATTGATGGTAGATACCACAGAAAGCCATACACCATTTTTTCTTTCTCAGAACTGGGAAAGAGAAAAACAAGATTATATGGCTGAATATTTCAATCCCCACCTCTGAAATTCATGTCATCTCAGGAGTGATACATCAAGCACAAAGACCAGTAAATTACAAGAAGAATTTATTTCATTCAAAATACAAAATATAGGGTTACTTTAGAATATAATATAGAGGCTTAAAAAAGGAATATTCCAGATAGCTCAGTTATGTGAACAGGCAGAAGGTGGCTTTTCATCATCACACACAAAAAAATTTAATTAATAACTAAGCAAAGCAAAACAAAAACAAATACTGAGATTACAATCAAACCTTATAATGAAAGAAAATTCAATTTCTAACACCATAGTCTTAGCAATAAAGAATTTTTAACAAAATGCAGCTATGCTTTTATCGATGTCTATCATACCTGCTCTGATGAAATAAAAAAATAGCAAAAGAATAGTGGTTGTAACTGATAAAGAGTTCAGATTATTCTTAAATCCTTTTGTTCTAGTGGAAAGATTAAATATTCTAATATTATAGATATGTACATTTTATTTTTAATTATAAATAATATATATCATATGACAGAAATTTAGAAAAATACTACAAAGAATAAGTTTTTACAGAATACAATGAGAAGTTATATTTAAGATAATAATAGTTAATATAATTGAGATATTGAAAATTATATCTTATTTGTATGATAAAGAGTTTCATATTGCCCAAAGAGAGGTCTGGCCTTCTGGGAGGTAATACCTGGGTCCAACCATGTTTTACATACTAGGAGGGTCTTGGTTTACTGGATAGTCTTAACAGTGTGACTTCAGTTGGCAAATTTGGGTAATGTAGTATAGATCAACCTGAAGACTGAAATCAATTATGTGGATAATCAATCAATTAGTCAATGGATGAATGATGCCAACATAACGAAATCCTAGTAAAAAGTCTGGACTCTGACATTTTAGGTGAGCTCCTCTTGTTGGCAATAATTAGTGCAGACTGGTAGACATTACGCTGGGCGGGTAATGTTTCCTGATTCCTGGGGGACAGGCCAATGGAAGGTCCATGTCTGGAAACCTTCTAGAATCTGCCCTATGAATCTCTTGTTTTGGCTCATCTCTATCTGTATCCTTTCCTATAATAAACCATAAGAGTGAGAATAATTGCTTTTAGTGTGTTCTGTGAGTCTTTCTAGTGAATTATTAGAAGTGAGAGTGGTTTTGGAAACTTTCTAAACTTGCAGTTGGTATCATAAGTTAGGGTAATCTTTGGAACTCTGCCCTCAAACTTGGTCGTTGACCTAAACTCCTCATAATTTAAAATAGGCTGCATGCCTTATAAATGATGTATTTGAATGTAAACCATCCATGAAATCAGTATGACAATTTCTAAATTATTGTTACTTTTCAGTCAGTTGTTTGTGTGATGTATTTAGAAATGGTTATTGCTATCCCAATAATATCCTGTTTGAGCTATGCTTTAATATATGGAACTACATTAAGCTTTTTAAAAGACTGTCATCAATTAATATTTACTATATGGCTTTAATTTTAAAATGTAGAATTCTATCAATATCAACAATAAATTCATCATAATCTATCTTTTCTCAACTTCAGCAGAGCTAACAGCAATTGGATTAAAACTTTTTTAGCCCTTAAAATATTGACCATGATTTTGTAAGTTCCACATCTCCATCATCAACATTATCATATTCTATCACAAATGTTTATGGCACTGCCTGAAATATGAACCATGTTATTTGTGATATAAGGCTTAAAATTAAGGCCCATATTAAGTGCTACCTCAACATTTGGTGAAATTGATAAGGCCATGAGTGGCCTAACCATAAGCCCTCATCTCCATATTCATGTTCCAGTTTTCTAGCAAAACACCACAGTTCCCACTTATCCTTGAGCAGCATTTCTAGTTTTCTGCCAACCTAGAGATTTATTCAAACAAGTCAATTACATTCTTCTGTATAAACCAGGATGCACTTCACTCTCTTGATACTATAAAGTTTGCCTCCCAAAGCTCTGGTTTTCCACTGTGTTCCTGATTGAAACCCCTGTGGATATATGTGACTAATAAACTGCTATCAGTGTCATCTGTCTGTTTTCAGCTGACTCTCACCATACTCACAACCCTAAGGTAGGGATCCTTTTTTCGCTAAAAGGATGAATAGGAAACAATGAAAGCAATACTGTCAGTTAGATTTCAAATGTCATATTTGGGCCTCAGTTTCTCATCAGTACAATGAGGATCATAGTGAAAATTATAGTATTAATCTGGCTAAATATATATTAGAATTGTGGGCAACATAGATTGAACAGTATATAAGCATTATCTTTCACATTTAATAATTAAGCTATGTTTCAGTGCCCATAATATGCAGGCATTCCATTTGTTTTAATAAACTATCACATTAAATGACAATAAAATTCAACTCTTACAGTAAACAGAGATACTCAAACCCATGGTATTTTTCTGCCCCTGCCAACCCCCAAATCCCTGTCCACTACTCACATCCCTTTGCTGTTGCTTATAAGCCTTCTTTGTAAGAGTCCACTGTACCTGGTGAAATATCAAGTTGTCTCTCATTACTGTATTGTCTATGGCTTCATTCTCAGTCTTCCTGAGGCAAAACCTGTGTATGCTGCAGTTTGATTAGTGGTAATGACAGTGACTGCAAATGAAACTGTCTAGTAACATATGGCCGTTATCTGTGGGCATGAAAAAGGAAACTGAGAATTTTCTCTCTGATGTGCTGTCATTATCACCATGGAAGACATTTCATTTTCTTGTATCTGGGTTTACTCTGACTATGGAGATTAATGAGAACAGGTGTTAAATAGCCATGGTGAGCTGACTGGCTCACACGCATGGGACAAAGGTGAGGAAGAGCTAACTGTGGCACCTGAAAGGTAGACTTTTCCTAGTAGGAAAACCACCAATAAAAAAAACTGACAGCAGACATAACTGGAATAGGATTCTATAAAACCCCTGTGTGAAGGCTCAGGGATTCAACATAAATTTCCAGGATAGCCAGGGCAATGGATAGGGTGAGAAACACTCCGAACATTTGAGAATTTGACCACAAATGTAAAGGACTTTAGCATCTTTACAATCAATACAGTCATAATAGTGTATATAAATTAAACATCAATCTTGGTCATAATTACACTTTCCCTTATTAAATATTTTACCTATTACAACTTTTAGATAATTTTGTCCTTGTGATTAAATAACTAAAATTTAAAAAGTAGAATGAATCAAAGCAATGAGGCTTTACTAGTATAGGGAGATAGCTTATTGGATCCCAACAAAGTAAATTTGCTATTAAGAAAGCTATCTCCAAAACTGTGTTTCTAAAAGGGACCTCCAGGGTCAAGCTAGGTCATCATTTTGGTAGGATTGATGCCAGAAAACACAGCTGCTACTGAGATATTTTTTCAGAAAAGGAAGTTTGCCCTCTGAGTCATTTCAAATTAAATCTTCATCACAGGCCTGTGTGTGTGTTTTAAAGGAAAGTCTACAATCAGAGGTACAGTTGTTAGCAACTCGGGACATAATCTCAGAGTAACAATTCAACCATTCAGATGCTCAAGGCTGAGAGTAAATACCACGTTTTTGTGGTTAAAAAAATAATTCCAGAGGATCCACCATAAATAGCTCAATTACCCCATCAAGAGTTTTCATGTACAGTCAGTTCTTCTCTGTGCTCTCTGGTGATAATGCACACAGCATCTGTTCTATTTTTCTCTTTGTTTTAACACTTCTGGGTAATGTTGTTATTGAAGCATCACCAGTGGGTAAATGCTGACACTTCAAGAGGAAGTAATGCAAAAGTTGTAGTGCTCAAAATAAGACTATTAAACCTAGGAGGAGTGAACCTATACCTAGAATAGAGAAAATTGAATGAGGCAGAACTGTTTTCACTGTGGAAATAGACACAAAGAAATATATGTGAGTGGAAAACTTGGATGGAGCCCAATTAAGAAAATAGTAGAGTTTCTCCTAATCCTCTGGTTAGTAATAGAGATCTGGGAAGTCCCAGTGTGAGCAGACATCTTTGACCTTGTAGTCTTAAAATAAATGTGAAAGGAATTATAAGAAGGAAAAAATGTTATAAGATTGCCATAACACAGCTGTAATGGTTTACTGAGAATAGTGACAAAGTACAGACATGTTCCTATTTTATTTTAGATAAATTCTGACCTAAGCTTGAAGGAAATTGCTCACTAACAAAACAAAATACATTTATTGAATCTTAGGAGATAAGGTTCACATCATTCAAACTTGGCTTAAGCCATGCTTTGGGCATTAGTACACAGGACAGTAAGTTAACTTTTTGTTAATTAAGCATGGTCTCAGGTTTTGCCCTATTTTGTTTGGTTTTAATCAGGAAGTTTAGCCCTACAAGATATGTGGAGCAGAATTAAAATAATAATAATAACAACAAAACAACCAACTACAAACACATTTTGCTCTGATCAATTACACCGAGTCCACGCTATTAACTACCTCGAATTTGAAGTAGATGGAAAGAAGAAATACAGGAAAGATAGGAAATACTGGATGCCTACAGAGTTTTCACCAAACCACCATATTTCTGGAATTGTTATCACTGTTCTACAAATGAAGAATTTGGACTCATGTAAAGCTCACACAGCTAACAAATGCATAAACTGGAATGCAAACATAACACATATGATTTTATACCTTGTGTTTTTTCTACTAAATCTTACCACCTACCAAACAATTATCCATTCTATTATGTGAGCCTAATCAGAAGAAAATAGCATGTTCTCCTCAGTGAGCACAGTTAAAGAGAACCATGGCAGCCCTGAATAAAACAGTAAAGGAAGCCATGGAAAGTTTTGATAGGATAATTTATTGATATCACTGTTTCTCCTCCACTCCTACTGATAAAGTTGCTACAGTTTCCAGACCGTATGTGTCCCTTAGCCTCTGGGCACATTGAAAGGTTACCAAAAGAAACTAAAGATAATTCCTCTTCCTGCCATTATGAATATGCAAGCTGAAGAAATGACCCTTGATGTGCCAGAGGGGAAGAAGAGAAATGCCAAAGTCTTTAAAGGATATAGACAGGAGTAGGGAAAGGAAGAGAGTTTTCCCCAAGTGTCTAGATAGACTTGAGAAACAGATTTTCCAATTTATGGAACTAGATTTACCATCTCAAAAATACTAAAGAAGATGGAAAATAGAGAGATTTGAAACTATTTTCATTCTTCGGGTATCTTGAGAGCCACAGAACTCTTTGAAAGACAAAAAAAATGTATGGACTTAGTTCATAGCATCTCTAGAGGAACCTATATGAAACAACCTGGAACCATGGAATGCTTTCACAAGTGCTCTTGCTTTGAAAAGCTCAAAAATATAAATAGGGAACACCAATAATGGCAGAGATTTACTTTTCTCCCAATCCGATGGAAGAGGAACTCAATATTTATTTCATTTGTCTGAAAAAAAATTTTGTAAGTGATTGCTCCTTCATATCCCTTTTTGTGGAGTGAGAATCATACTGTTTTACCTAGGTTGAAAACAAACTGTTTTATAACCTAAGTTATATAATTAACAGAAACAAATGGAGAAACAAACAAAAACTAATCCTGAACTTAAAATGAAGGGAATGCAATTTTGCCTTCGCTTTTTTAACTGGTTTAGAGCATTGAATTTATTATATAATGATTTTCCACTGTAGATGCTCATCTGTAAAGAGATAATTTTTATTAGGATGTCAGTATAGTTGCTTTCTGATATAATATGTAATAAATGGAATAACCATATAATTATCAACTGAGAAAGTTTTGAGAGTTAAAATGAGTGCTAAAAACAATTAAAATTGTATATCTTTAAATATTTACATAGCTGACAAACTGATTTAATTAGAATATCTAAAAATACTTTGTTTCAAAAATTATTTTCAAAATTACTTTTCCTAAAACTTAAAAATAATATTTATCTCTGCACATTAGAGCAAAAATCTTTGTATTGATTATTAAATATGTGAATATGAAACTAACATATATAGTAATTTGGTTTCTAGCTATATCTCTCTAAATTTCAATATCACTGGTTTTATTTTAACTTTTAAATATGTGTTTTATTAATATGGATTTATTTTCAATTTTTTCTTATACTTGCCTGCAATCTTCTTTAAATTTTATTTTAGGGTTAATATTCTTAAATGTTTTTACGTGTTGAATTGATTTTCTCTGTGAATCATAATATTTTCAAGTGAGAAAAGACTGTCAGTGCTGAGATATCTCATAAGTTGAGAGAAAATTCTGCTAACTGGAGTATGTTTTTAATTATTTGTTTTTACATTAAAATTTATGAATATTTAAGCTCAAACTCTGTCAGAAGTACTTTTTCCATGCCTCAATACTCAACACCTACTTTGGCGTATATTTTTACAGAAAAAAATTTTCAAAAATGTTTTCTGTTGCCATGATTTTTGAGTACTTAGCAGAATTTAAATGTTACAAAACTGTATAGCTTTGATATTTATTTCCATTCTGGGATAGAATATAAATTTACCCCTTTAAAAAAAAAAACTAGAACACCACCAAAAAATTCTTTCACAGGTTGCGCTACCCAAGAAACAAGTTTAGTGTTTCAAAATTATAATGTATGCATCACTTGAACTCCATTGTTTGTTTTATAGAATTTTCTCCTGCTTTTATAGAGATAAATATCAATATCTTATTTGCAGGCACTTTTTAAGTTACTACCATTTGATAAACGTTTCACAGCTGAAGTTTGTTGGTTCGTCTTTCATTGAAAAATTTGGTTAAAAGTTTCCAGAGTGATGATAAAATGCAAACAAGGACTTTAAAACCCATCTACACAAGTAAATGGAATTGTAAATCATTCAGTTTGATTTACAAAAGACTATTTTAAAGGCTTAAACATTTTCTTAAGTATAATTATTAACAGGCAGTAATTCAGTGTTGTTATGCTAAAACACTGAATTTTCTCTATTCACCATCAGCTTTCTTAAAAATATTTTATAGTTCAGTGCTTCTCTGTATGCTTACAAAAACATTCATACATTTTGAGAACTGTAATTTAAACTTGGATTAATAGAATATGGAGGCTTGATTGCAATCAATTTTAAATTATGTGTGTATATGAACCAAATCCAAGCACATTTCATAGTTCTAGTTTTCTTAATTTTATGAGACCATTATTCTTAACCCAACACAATGTTCCAGTAAAATTTATATTTGCATTATAACCATACAGTCAAGTAATTTTACTTTATTTGGACTTCTAATCTGAACTGACAGTAGTATTGACAATGATGTAAGATGCTTCGTTTGATGGAAAGACTGTACTTTTTCATATTTTATAAATTGAATTTGAAAAGCCAATTTTTATTGGAGTAAATAATTTTACTTTGAAATTTCCAGTGACAGATACACATCCAGTGATCAAGTCAACACCCTAAGAGTTGGCACATTAATTTCAATAAATGTACAAAAAAAAAACCCTTGAAATATAAAATGAGAGGAAAGTGTTTAATTTTTTTTTTTAAATAGGTCATGCTTCTTAGAATGAGACATAAACTCACCTTATACAGCTACAAGTGTGAAAGTGTAATCTTCAGGTTCCATCTTTTTTAAAAACCTACTTACCTTATAAGTAGAAAAGTCTAAGTAGACTTTTCTACTTATAAGGTAAGTAGGTTTTTAAAGAAGAGTCTTTAGCAGATTTGTGTCTTCTGGTTTTCATTATTGGTAAAATCAATATTGTTCCCAAGGTGAATGGTGAATGTCAACAAGCATTTTGTTCAGATTGTATGTTTATCATCAACTTTTTGAGAAACTACAATCCATTCCATAATTTTTCATTAGACATGTACTTTCAATTTTTTAGCTTATTGATTCAGACAGGTTTATTGCTAAACAAACAAAAAGAATTACAAAACAAAGAAAACTCCATAAAATATTGCTTTCGGTAGCTCAAGTCTATTTCCTATCCCCATAATTTCTAAACCTAGCCTACATTTCCCACTTTCCCACTGATTCAATGATTAGCAGCCTGGATGCTTGGTGTATTTTCCAGATTGTAGCCTGAATTACACAAGCTCACTGGCTGGTAGACTGAGTACATGGCAGGGGCAGCATCGTCATACACTTTCTCATCACTGAGAGCAGGAATTAGCTGTCCCTAGCCATTTCTGTTTTAAAGCCCAAGCACATTTTATCAGCAAAGCCTTTCTTGCTGTCCTTCAAAGAAAATGTTAGTTATATTGCTTCCGGAAAGCACCAGGTTATTGCTGGTCATCTTTCTGATTTAACCACATGTTAACATCAGAAACCTATTCACTGCATGTACATTTCAAAGACTATTAAACAAGAACAAAGCAAAAAAAATGGAGGTCAAATTCATTCTGGCTTATTTTAGTGCAACCATTATTAAAAATATCTTATTAAAGAAGTAAAGCCAAGACAAAGCTTGACTAGACTGGAAGTCTGTACAACAGGTATAAATCAGGACTGTACCCACAAGATAGATAAATGGTCATGTTAATCATGGATTATTGACACAGAGAGACTTCATCTCCCTTTCTGAAATGGCTGTGGTTTTACGGAGTTCAGTGATTGATTACTATTAGTTGAAGCTGCTAAATTACTGGAACGTATGCTGAGTAAATTTCTTCCTCAAGAGAAATATAAGCAAACCATGTGTAGGGCTTTTGATTAAAGAATATGGCTGCCACAGCAGAGTAATAAATTCTTATTCATGATGAGGGTATGTGATGGTGTGTAGTTATTGTAATCATAATATGACTTTTTTTTTTACTACTTAGCTAATGGAGCAGTATAAACATTAGTTACAATACCTGATAGTTTACTTCACATTTTATAAGAAAAATAGTTGGAAAATAACTTTTCTCCAATAGATCACATTTAAAATAATAAATAAGTGATTGAACTTGGCCAGCATTCAGGATAATGCAAGAGTAGGTGTATGAATGTAAAAGTTACTAGTCTTTAGCATTAGTCATAAAATAAGGGGGAAAAAAGGTACAATACTGGTCAACATCGTCCAAGATGACTTGACAATATTCTATTTATGATTAATTTGTGTGGTTATATAGTTCATCTATACATCA
Organism: Cheracebus regulus; assembly: GCA_963574635.1. Lineage (NCBI taxonomy): Eukaryota > Metazoa > Chordata > Mammalia > Primates > Pitheciidae > Cheracebus > Cheracebus regulus. The sequence continues at coordinate 13,666 of CAUYQU010062448.1, read as the reverse complement.
ACTTGCAGGAAGAATAAGTCAGGTTTCTTTAAAAAAAAAAAAAGTAGTAAGTTGGGGTAGAATCAAGATAAAAATAAAACATAATATAAAGCCAAACATGACATCAGAACTTAGAATTCATAAGTTTTATAACATTGTTAGGTATATTTCATAAAATAAGTTCTTGAGAACCCCCACAGATGATATAAAATGAAAATTTTAGTATCTGTGGCTTCATATTGTTCACAAGCTAATGACAAGGTAGATTTTCAGAAAAGTTCTTTTTTTCTGATACTGATACCAGTAAAAAAAGATTCTTGGAATGGTATAGAACACCTACTAAGATTGAATATTTCCTCTTCTCTTTCTTCAAATAAGTACCACAGGCCTACCCAGTGCAAATAAGCTTGAAACCAGCAATGCTAGGAGTTACAGTAGAGCCAAATCGATGGGTGTATACCCTGTCCAGAATATATTCCCATAGTTGTCACTATAAGCTAAGGAGGCTATAATCACTATAGCAAGATGTTTCATTTATCCCCTCTTATCCTTCAAACTAAAATCCAACACTACCAAGTATGTTCCTTGAGTAAACATATGAGAACTTTTAGATACAGATAATACATGTCTCTGAAATGTTAACGTGCTGGAAACGATTGATTCTGAAACTGTTTCTAGTAGAACCTGGTAGAACTTGTGGCCAAATAATTTTCTAAAAATAGATTAATGGTAACTGTAAATCCAGAATACACAAAAATTAATTGATATATGTATATATAAATACATTTAAATATAGACATAAATTTAAGTACATGAATATATACATAAATATGCATTTACATAAATTCATACAGTTGTACACATATGTATATAAACATACATGTACATATTTGAGGTTCTTATAGCATAAAGTGAGTTATAGAAGTCTTTATATATGTGTCCACGTATTTACAATACACACACACACATACATACATACATATGTTCACTTACACAGTGTGTCCCCTTGCAAGAGTTCAGCAGTGTTAAGAAGAGTCATATCTAGCATTTAATAATGAGTGTAGGAAAAATCAAGTGCATAAAGCATCCTAAATCAAACACCTTTAGTTTACCCTTATCAAACATACACAGAACATAAGCTGATAAGATACAGTGTCATTTTCTTAGTTGCTGATATGATGGACTAAGATGTCAAGTCAACACAGGTAGCTGGCTTTCAGTCTGCCAAAGAAAGCACAAGATACTCTAAATAGCGTGTTCAGGTTCCTATTATAATGGGAATGGCATCATTAAGTGTAGTTGATAAACTCATCATTGAAACCACAAGCCTTCAAAATGTTACAATGGAACTCACCTTTTAAGTAGTATACCTTTACTTATCCATGCACAAAATATTTGAGAATATTTGGATTCAATATTTTGAAGACTATCAATAGACCTATATCCTTGTATTTAGTTAATACATTTCTATGTTGTCCTGAAAAAGAGAAAGTCAGTGTCGCAAAGCAAACACTATAAGAGAAAAAACAAGAGAGCAAGTTTTTCATTGTTGTTGTTATTTTATTGTTGTTATTGTTGTTTTGAGATGGAGTTTCACTCTTGTCACCCAGACTGGAGTGCAATAGTGTGATCTTAGCTCACTGCAACTATTGCCTCCTGGTTTCAAGCAATTCTCCTGCCTTAGCCTCCCGAGTAGCTGAGATTACAAGCATGCACTACTATGCCTGGCTAATTTTGTATTTTTAGTAGAGACGGAGTTTCACCATGTTGGCCAGGCTGGTCTTAAACTCCTGATCTGCCCACCTTGGCCCCCTGAAGTGGTAGGATTACAGGCGTGAGCCACTCAGCCTCGTCAGTTTTTGTTTTTTTTAATCTAGTATTTTTTAAATCTATTAGTTGAATCCTTCAAAACCCATCAGCTCTCCCTAAAAGGAGCTCCAAACATGCTTTAAAATTTTGAAATTTATGTTAGAGATTCAGGTGTCTTTGGTTACCATTCAAGTACCCACTGATGTGCATCTCATCTCTACAGGACCTATTTATATTTCATCAATGGATTTAATTACATATTATCACTCAGATGAATTTCTATAGCTTTTAAATTTTGGTTTCAGTTTTTTATTTAAATTGTGGTTTACAATTTTAGCTGCAACTTGCTATCCAGGTGCAAAATAAAACCCAAGCTTCTAAATGGTCCCCAAATGAATAAATTTTACTTTTTCATACATTTAAAATTGGTTCCAAATTTTAATTTATAATTTGGACAAATATTATAAGAAGAATGTATGTATATATAAATATATGGATATATACTTATACACATATTTAAATTTTTAATTGAGTTTTTTATGGAATACAGTGTTATATAACTTTTTCCACATTAACATAATTATGAAGGAAAATCAAAATAAGCCTGGTATCACAATAGCACTAGAAGAAAGAGCTTATCGAACTTTTGCCAAAGTAGGGTAATAGTTCCATGAGCTCTGTAGAGCTAAATAGAAAGAAGGGACCAAATAGGAGAAAATAAATTGGGAGAAAGTATCACAACTTATCTTCATTATCTATCCCTGGTTAGTGATGTTCATTTGGATTAGCTTGGCACAAACAACCAATCCCAGTGAACATTTAGTGAATACCACCTATCTATATTATCATATTGTTTTATGAAACAATCAAGAACTTGGTCCCAATTTTCTCACTATTATCAATCATAGAAAAGAGTTAACCAGTTTTTCAATGACTGAGCTCATACAGAGCATACCTTTCTGACTTCCTTTTCTGCCTTCCTCTTCCTATCACCTCTAGGCTCATATTTAAAAGGCTTGTGTGATTAGGTCAAGCCCACCTGGACAATCTCTCTACCTTAAGGTCAACTGTTTTAATCTTTAGTTACATCTACAAAATTTCTTTTTCCAGGTTGTGTAACTTAATCATGGATGTCATGGACATAATACCAGAGAACATAGATCATGGGATTATGTGGGTCATTTTTTAAATGTTATCACTATAAATAAATTATATGTATTAGTCACTCTGATTAAAAAAAAAATCCTATTCCTTGCCCAGTTCCAAAAACTAAGCCACTGGTTAAGCCCAGAACATATTAGTGGAAGAAGTGGTCATGTTGCTAGGGGTTTAGGTTGAACCCTCCAGCGATACAGCAAATATATACCGTAATGATTTCTGCAAGTCTTAGCCAAAGATACATACAACTTTTTATTCAGGTAGCTATACAAAGGGGAAATGGGAATACCACATATATTTTAGGAAAACCGAACATGGGATCTGATTTGACATAAGGCCTTAAGAGTCATCATGGCCCCCTGTTAGAGAGGAGGCATATGGGGACCAAGTAATAAATTGAGTTCTGGCCTGTGTCTGGCTTCAGTGTATCCCATGGCTCTATGGACTAACAGTGGTTTCCTCGGTTCACACATGTTTATCTGAGATTAATATACTTGGAAAGTAGAGTAACCTCTACACTAAAATTTGGCCTGCAGAAAAAAAATATTTAAAATGGAACAAGCAGAAGGCTCTGAAAATGCACTCCCCCAACCAAGGTAAGATAGTAATTCAAAACCAGCATTACATAGGATGGGGATTGTAGTGATTGTATTCAATCTTAAGGCTCTCAGAGATGCAGAGGTGATATTCCCATCATAGTCTGCTTAATTTACCAGTATGACCCTACAAACAAAAAACAGATAAATCTTTGGGAATGATTATAGTTTACCACACGGTTATAACTTAAATTAAAGAATAGCAGCTTTCAAGCTGAATTCATGCTCTTTCCATTCAGCCCACAGCCACTAGCTGAGCATAGCAGAATTAGATCCTGGTCATTTTGTCCAGTGATTTCTGCCAGTGATCTGTCTCTACCAGTGATCTTTTTTCCACAACTCTGTGTTGGCTCTTCAAAACATTGTCAGATCAACACTGTAGTCTGAAGCACTTCACATTCAATCCTGCTTCCTTCCCATGTCTCACAAGAGTTAACCTTAATAAATGTCTTTAATTACTGTCTAGCTTCTGATTCCTGAGGGACCCAGCTGATGCAATAATAACTGCAATTAGTTGAAACATGTCAAACATGTTTCAATTCATGAGTCCATGATGTCACACAGAGCTATCTTTGGTCTCCTTTGAAGGATACCAATAAGCAATTAATTTTAGATATTATAAACGTGTAAGTGCATGGAAAAATAAAACATTATTTTCTTGACTTTCTGATGTTAAATCTACATTAGTGCCGTCAAACAGTTTATGGGGCCGAGTAATTTAAGTATATATATATAAGCTTTCTATTTATAGAAATAGTCTAGCTACTAATAAAAAAATCAATGAAAAATTAGGACATGACCATTTTTAGCACCAATTTAATTAAATGAATCTAAACTGATCATCAGGGCTTGCTAGCAGCCAAAGGGCACAGCAAGACTTCACATGTCTCCTGATGGAAATATATAAAACCACCTAGAAAGGGTTCCTGCAACAAAATCAAACCTGCATTTAAGTCTCCAGCTATAACTACTGATTTATATGATATATAGGAGTGATAAAATATGTTAAATATCACCATGAATACAATCAGCAATGTCTATACCCTGGTATGCTACAGAACAAATAACCCAAAGTATTTAAGAAATAAATTGCTGAGAGAGAGAGAAAGAGAGAGAGAGAACACCTGTATGTTTAAGGAGAATTAAGACACCTACTAACAAATTCAAATTTAAATATATAGACCTTAAAAATATATCTAAATTGCTTCAAAATAATCTGGAGGGTTGAATAGAGGTATAAGAAAAACAAGATTAGCCAAGAGTTTATAATTATTGAAGTTAGATGAAAGGTACAAGAGAGTTTATCATACTGTTCTTTGTTCTGTAGTATATATTTAAAACATCTTTAAGAATTTAACAATTTTAAAAAGATACAACTTATTTTTTTGAGAAGATAGTAAACATTGTGGATTGAACCAGTGACTCTGGTGTTATTAAGTACTTAAAAGAAATTATATAAATATCCAGTGTACAGTAACCTCTTAGTACATGAATCTCTGTCACCTTATATTTTGTCAAGTTAAGAACAGGAACAATCAGCTGAATCTTCAGAGAGGGGAAAAGTTACTTCTATCACATTCTCAATAACTAGAAAGTCCCTCTTTAACTCTTTAAATTTCTATGACCTTGGTTCAGTAAAAACCATCTTGAAACACAGCTGCAAACACCCTCGAACTCTCGACCATCTTCTCCACATCAACCTCTCTTCCCACTCTGCCACTCTGGCCATCTCTCATCCTGCACCAGACCAGCTGAATGTTGCTGGACAAAAACAGCACTAATTAGAGTGATACTTGCATATGCTCATAATTACCAACTTCAGTGTTAATTACTACCAGATTGTCTTTTTATATTTCTTTAGGAAACTAACCTTTCACCCCTCCGTCACTGCCACTCCTTTCACTTCGTTTTATACAATCAGAGTACTCAGATTATAACATTTTCCTGCTTAGAAATTTCTAGTGATTTGTCATTCATATAAAATTCAATGTCAGTTATGGTATTATCTGACTTTTGTATCTCCATCATCATCTTCTGCTACCATGCAGGCTTCTCCAGCTACACTACATTTATATAAATTCCCTGAGACCCTCAAAATATATTTGGATTGCTCTGCCCATACTCTGGTTAATTCATGTTTACTCTTCAGTTCTTAAAAGCATACTCAGATATTTCCTTCCAATGTAGGACTCATAGCTTAGCACACTGACCCACCCAGGTAGGTATGACTATGTTGGAATAAGATTTTCAACTTCAAAATCAGATTTCCTAGATTTGTATCCTGATTCTATCCATTACTAACTGTATCATTGTACAAATATCTCAACCTGTCTTTAAATAGCATATGTAAAATATATGTAGATAGTATATAATTCCATTCTTACATTTTAAGTATTTTTTTATGTTTTGTACATGTTCTTGCAATATGCAAAAACCTACATGAAACATTGTAAGAATCGAGTTATATGACATACTTGGAGGTTTTAGAATCATGACAAGCATCTTACTACACACTCAGAAATGTTAACATTTTTGATATATTAACAAGCTGACAAAAATATTGTGAAAGTCCTGATTGATCTCTCCAATCTTTCTAAACAAGGTCATTGCACATTTTCCCGTTTTGTTAAAAATATTTTTATGCAACTTTCTGCATGAAAATAGTCAGTATAATGAACTAATAAAGAGAAATCACACTACAAAATTAAAGTACCTGTCAGATATGATTCTATTAGTCCAGTATGGTTCTGCACTGAATAAGACTGACAACTGTAATGTTATGAAAAACTCTAGTGTCTGAATTCAGAAGTTGCCAGCACATGGTTCCAAACACATGACAGAAATGTCCCCAGGCATTACATTTTCAAAGAAAACCTTCTAGTCTAAATAAATTGTCAGTTGGAAGACTGTGTGGGGAAGATTTTTTGAGCTATGTTTTTCTGATATTACTTTCTTATTTTTTATATATTCCTGTCCATTTCCATATCACCATTCCAGAAGATAAAGCATCTGTAATTAGTTTTGTTTTGCGATACACAGCCAAACACTATCTTCTTGGCCTTTGAACTGTAAAATTTAACTAAATTATACCATTTATGCTAGAGGTGAGGATGTAGGTTGGAGAATGAGATATCCATATCTATTTACCATAATATAGACTTCAATATATTGCTTTAAAAAATTTATATGATAGCCCTCATATAAGACTTCTAGTTGTTTGAACATGGAATTTAACTTCATGAAAAGCCCATCTCCCCCTTATTAATTTGGTGAAATCCTACTGATTTCAAAGGACAACTTGATCAAACTCTACAAAACTTTTTTTATTTGTTTGTTTTAATCCCCTTAGCAAAGTTAATTACTTGTTCTCTCTGCCTACCAGGAAATTCAATTATATCCTTCCTAACATATAATATGTTATTTTATGATTGTCAGATTGGAAAAATTGACTCATCACCAGAGGTTGAGTCTTAAAGAAAGCATGGCATGTAACAAATTTTCAGTAAAATTTATTGAAATAATGAGTGAATGTATATGCTATTAATCAAGTCACAATTTTTATAATGTAGTAAATTCAAAAAATTACAATTTGCTACTCTTTTCTTCAGTTGGCAGTTATGGCATTTTAATCATGTCTGCATTTTAAATGAAATGTTCTCAGTTAAGTATTAAATTCTTATATAATCATATATATGTGATCATATGTAAATGATTTTATGTGTACATGATTATGAGATGTGAACTTAAAAAGGAGGAAATTTACTTTCTATAAGAAGGTCAGGATTAGATAACAGAAATATACACAATTAAGACATTGATAACATTAAGAAATGCAGAAAACTCCAAATTTTTGAATATTATGCAATGAACTTCTAAATAAGACACAGATCATATAAGAAACTACAAGGGAAAAGTATCTTGAACTTAATTATATTGAAAACATAGGACATGTATGGAATATAGCTAAATAGTCACTTAAAATAAAAGTTGTAGCTTTTGAAAGGGTTGTTGAAGCTCCATTTGCTGTTGGAAAGCGAACACTTCTCAGATAAGTTACTTGTTTAGCATCCTATGTCGGCAATACTTCCACTTGCATTTGGCAATATGGCTTTTATTTAACTGTGCCTGGCTAAACACAGATTTTATTACTAAAAAGAAAAAGAATGATCAATGTTTGGGTAGACAATACATTATCTCTGCCAAAGTTTCAACTTCAGAGACAACAAAATATTGCATAATAAAGAATACACAATCACATGTTAATTAGGTAGATTGAGTAATTCTACAATGTATATATACTTCAAAATATTATGCTGTTCATGGTAAATATGATTCTCTCACTTAAAAAGTGTTTAAAAAGAATATGTAGTCATACAATGTGATGTAAATGTAATGATATTTAAGTAGTCATTCATGCAAACTGAATTTTTATTTAAGTTTGATTATGGTGAAAACAGAATGGTTATATTCAGGAAAGTGAAAGCAGTAGGGTGGTGGGAGCAGTAGAAAGGGTGGGATACGAACGTCTCACCCTCACCTGGAAATATTAATTTACATATGTCCATGAAAAGAGTCCAACTACGTAAAATATTTGAAGAGATTTATTCTGAGCCAAATATGAGCAACCATGGCCCATGACACAGCCCTCGGGAGATCCTAACAAGTGCCCAAGGTGGTCAGAGTACAGCTTGGTTTTACATATTTTAAGGAGGCATGAGACAGCAATCAAATACATTTAAGAAATACATTGGTTTGGTTCAGAAAGGCAGGACAACTCAAAGTTGGGTGGCGAGGGAGCGTCTAGGTTATAGGTAAATTTAAACATTTTCTAGATGACAATTGGTTGAGTTTATCTGAAGACCTGGGATTAATGGAAAGGAATGTTCAGGTTAAGATAAAGTATTGTGGAGACCAAGTTTTACTGTGCAGAGGAATCTCTCAGATAGCAGACTTCAGAGAGAGAGCAGGTTGTAAAATGTTTTTTATCAGAACCTAAAAGGATGCCTGGCTCTTAGTTGATTATCTCCTGGATCTGGAAAGAAAGGAAGGAAAACAAAGAGGGAAGGGGAATCTCTGTAGAAGGTAGACTTTTCCTACAAGAGACTTTGAATGGGAATTTAAAGGTATGACAAGGAAATGTATTTTGGGGTTATTTTTTCCACGTCTCATAATGTTATGCCAGAGTAAGATTGAAAAACTAAGTCACAATATATAGGGTTAAATAAAACACATCTTATGAGAATTTATGATTTTGTAGGGCATTACTCCCTAGACCCCTTAGTTAGGAATTTGGGTAAGATAAAAAAAATCAGATCTTAGTCCTCAAATAGCAGGAAAAATTATGGATAGAGGAGCAAAAACTGGTTGAGTAGAGAGAGAACTTCTTTAAAGAATTGTAACATTATTTTATATGTAAATTATGTAAATGTAATCATTTTTTAAATAATAGAGATTAAATTAAGTATATGCTCAACTAGAAACTATGAATAATATTCAGAATGTACAGAAGATCATTACTCTGTCTTCCAGTTTCTTAAAATAAAAGGTAATACAATTTCCCATCAATAACCAAAAAAATTTTAAAAAAGATAAATCCCTATGTAATGCATTTGGAAAGTAAAAGTTATGGGGAAAATGTAAACAGAAAGTCATACATTGCAACTAATCCTGCCTTTATGAACAGTGATATCTGTGATACATATACCTTGAAATTTATTGTGAAAGGACAGTAAGTGACAAAATATAGAGAGAAGATTTTTGCTTCTAGCCATAAATTTGTGGCTAAACCTAGGCTTGCCCTCTCTTTAAAAACGACTGGAAAAACTGGAGAAAATATAAGGAAAAATCTGTTTGCAGAAATTAGTTAGCAGCCAGTATAGGACTATGATCCCTGAAAGAAGTAAAACAATTTAAGTGAGCACTGCAATTGTCATGGATTTGTGCCTGAGGCACTTCCTGGACTATAGCTCAGAGTGAGAAACAAGACAGAATGAGGGCCTTAGTTAAGAATACAGAGCTTGGGCGGTGGAGGAGACTGAAGTACTTGTAGTTTACTGGATAAAGTAGCAGAGAAAAGTGAAATATACAGAGAAAGAGCTCCAGAAATTTATGTAGTAGTACCCTTGAGTCCTTGACTGAATGGTTTCCACATGTCTGGTGAAATTCAATGAGGCCAGTGTAGGGATCATGGAAAACTTCCTCTTAGCCCTCTGAAGGTTCACTGAAAATCAACTTATGAAAGACAGATTAACAAGAGAAAAGCAATGTAAATTTATTAATGTGCATGGAGAAGAACCACAGAGTTATTACACTATCACACAATGAGGTACAGTTAACTATGTTCACTTCTTCTTAGAGGAAGTGGAGATGGGAAAGTGTGGATAATATTAGGGGATTAGTAAATGATTTTTAGGGAATTCAGTGGGTTTGAAGACCCTACAATGACAACAACTGTTGGGACCATAGAGCAGACAATGGTTTATGACAAGAATCTGTTCTGATGTTCTGACAAACTTCAATCTTTCTTCCTACAATATGAATCCAGATAATAAAAACTAAGAGAAGGTACCAGAAGTATTGATTTCTTTCTTGGTGGTTCTAGCCTTTGGCAGATAAGAAAACTTGGGGAACTTTATCCTGTGTTTTGGAGAGACAAGAATGGAGAGACAGGAGGAGAAGAAGGTTAGAAAGAACTTGAGGCTTCCTCACTTCAACATCTCAAGGCACCATATGTGTGGGTATCAATTGCTGAGCCCCAACACTGGTTAAGAACTACCAGCAACTTATAAACTAACCAATTCTGACAACTCATACAAGACTCAAAAATGGTATTTTTATCCAGTAAGATTGATGAGACCTTAATTTTAAACATTGTTTGAAAATTCACAGAAAAAAACAAAAGTGACACAAGTGAAATTTTGAATAATCTTATGTCTGTTGTAAACATTACAGGAGTTATAGAAAACTTACTAAGTAAAACCCTTGCCTAGTTTTCTTGAATTATTTCAAACATTTAAGGAACAAATAGCATCTTTTTTTAACATAAATTCTTTCAGAAACAAAGAAGATAGAATGTATTTATTAACATTATAAAGCCAGAAAAACTCTGATAGCAAGAATCAACAAGGCTATTACAAGAAAGGAAAGTGCACACTAATCTTTCTCATAAACTTAATCAAAAATATGAAGGAAAATATTAGAAAACTACATTCTAATTTTATAGTATATAAAATGATTACTATGTCAAGTTCCAAACAGGGTGGATTTCAGAAATGAAACTTTGTTGTTATAACTGAAATCTGGCAATGCAGTTATCTTTATTTATAGAATAAAAATATTTCAAAAGATTTAAAAAATTGACAAAATTTAACACCCATGTAAAATAAAGTACTGTTATTAATCAAAAATGAATTAGGATTCAAGTAAAGCTTTTCCTAAATCACAAAAAGTATCTTAAAATAGTATAGAAAATATTCTTAATGGTGTTATTAAAAGTTCTTTTCTTGAGATTCGGCAAGAATCAAAGATGTCCACCATTATCATGTCTAATTCATCATTGTATTGGAAAATAGCCTATGAAGAAGTTGAGAAAAAGAAATAAAAGGTGTTAGGTTGGTGCAAAAATAATTGCGGTTTTTGTCATTAAAAGTAATGGCAAAAACTATAATTACATTTGCACCCACTAGTATCAGTATTGCAATAGAAAAAACTGGAATTATTTTTGCAAGCATCATAATTTTATACACAAGCAAAGTAAGAATTATATCATTGCTCAAAAATTTATTAAAATTACTAAAATAATATAAGAAGAGTCCTGGAAGCCAATGTTGGCATACCATACTGTTGCGGCTTTTTTACTTCCATAGTTCAGCAGGCAGGAATGTTACAGCTTTTTTACTCCCACTGCCCACAGCTCAGGGAGGAAGAGCTTAACAGTTCTTTTACTCCTGCAGTTGGGCGAGTTCCAGGTTTTTGTCTTGTGATCAAGAGGAATAAGTTATGCAGACACAGAAGAGGGGATAAAGCAGAAAGTCCAGGAGGCAGGAATGTTACAGCCACTTTACTCCCACTGCCTGCAGCTCCGGGAGGAGGAGCTTAACAGTTCTTTGTCTCTCGCAGTTTGGCGAGTTTCAGGTTCTTGTCTAGTGACCAAGAAGAATAAGGTATGCGGACACAGGAGATGGGTAAGGCAGAGTAGGATTTACTGAGTAAAAGAAAAACTGTTCACAGCAAGAGGGGAACTGAAAGTAGATAATCCTCTGTGTGACTTTTTCCAGGGTTTTTATGTGCTTAGAATGGGGGAATGGATGCTAATTGGTTTATGGGGGCTTGGAAAAGGCACCATTCGATTGGTCAAAAGGCATCATTCAGAAAGAACCAATCAAGAGAGTAGATAAGATGGAGATGGAAATTCTCAATCTGATCTGTGGATTCTATCCGGAACTGATAGCACAGTTGTCAGGCTTTAGATTGTCCTTGGCTTGAAGGTTGAGCTTCACTGGAGACCTGTCCCTGTCTGGTTAGGAATCTGTCTGTCTCCTGATGCTATCAATACTAATTTTATTTTTTATACTAGCAATTTTTAAAATGCTGTGACTTTTATCTTTGATTTTCATCTTTAAATAAGTCTATTAAATATGTGTATTAAATATGTGTACAGAAATCTATACAGCAGTAGAAAATAAAGAAACAGGCAAGTATAATCTTTATGGATTAAAATACAGTATTGGAAAACTCATTACTGTAAAGACAGCATTTGCTTTCCAATTGAGCTACAGATTCTGTGCAACCCCAGTAAGAACCTATCAGGTTTTTAATAAAAATAATAGGCTGATTCTAAAATTATATATGAAAGCAGAGAGCAACACTGAATGATCCTTACTATCAGATATTAACTTATTGTAATATTACAATGTATTAGTTCTTTTCTACACTGCTGACAAAGACATATACAGAACTGGGTAATTTATAAAGAAAAAGAGGTTTAACAGACTCAGTTCCACATGTTGGGGGAGGCCTCACAATCCTGGAGGTAGGAGAAAGGCATATCTTACATGGCAGCAGACAAGGGACAATGAGAGCCAAGCAAAAGGAGAAACCCTTTATAAACTCCTCAGATCTCATAAGAATTATTCACTACCACAATTCTCCTACTGGGTCCCTCCCACAAAGCATGGGGAGTCTGGGAGCTATAATTCAAGATGAGATTTGAGTAGGGACACAGCCAAACCATATCATACAATAAATAAACCAATGAAATATTAATGAAAAGTGAGACAAATGGACCAATGTAAAAGAATTGAGGTCTACACAAATCATTTAATTTTTGGTAGGACAGATACTGTGCTGTAGTTGGGGAAAAGGTCAAAATAAACCATACTGTACCAATTAAATATTCATTTAAAAATGTATCCAGACTCTATTCTCCATATTACATTTTGTTCGAACATCAATTTTTAATGAATTTCATATAAAGCTTTTAAAGTAAAATATAATTATTCTTGTAATCTTAGTGCTCTTGGAGTACATAACAATTTTTTAAATAGAACATAAAAACCCTATTGTGCTTAAATTAATTATCCAATATTAAAAGAAACTATAAACCATTTGAATTGAAACAAATGATTAGAATCACCTTCTCTTTGTTATCTATTCACTGGACTACATCATTTTTTTTTTTAAGATTCAAAAATTCATTTTAGTGCAAAACTTGTTTTCTACTCCATTCCATTCACATGAGATATCAACAATTATAAGAAAACTCATGCAATGTTTCCACTTCATATAGATCAGCCATCAGAGCTTTTGCCAAGCTGCGATAAGGAACACAATCCTTCAGTTTCTTTTGCTTTTTATAGTCTGATGAATATGAGTAGCTTGAAAAATTTAGAGGTTTCTAGTGTTCATTTTTTTTTTTATAAGAGAAAAAAAGAAAGAGAAAAAGTGGGAGAGAGAACAGAATTCTTGCTCAATTGCCCAGGCTGGAATGCAATCTTAAAAAGGTATCAAAAACCTCTTTTATGCCGTCAATTATACTTAACAACAGTGACAGAAAGGAATACAGGAAGAAAATAACAAACAGTCAACCAATATTTCATTTAGGTCTGTGAGATACTATGTAAATA
>CAUYQU010062445.1:0-38236 GCA_963574635.1 Cheracebus regulus | reverse complement strand
ACGTAAAATCATGGCTCCCATAGCCAACGTATTTTAATTCCAGAATTAGGTGGGGAATCTTGGAAAGAAGGTGCTATATCAGGTGATGAGGAGGAAGGCAGCAAATCACACTGCCATGTGTGTACCTATGCAACAATCTTGTATGTTCTTCGCATGTACCCCAAAACCTAAAATGCAATAAAAATAAAAATTAAATAAAAAAAAAAAATACCTGTGATGCAAAAGCTAAGAATACATGAAACCTAGGCTGGAAGAGGAACAAGGAATTTTTCTTAAGGAAAGCTAAGCCAGTTTACATAATTAATAGCTGGGAGGAAAAAAGGGAAGTGAGAAAAAAAAAAAAAAAGGAAGGGAAAGAAGGAGGAAGGGAAGTAGGGAGGCCAGAGAAATTGACCTGCGTATTATGGGGAAAGACTATCTTCCTTGATTAGGGGATATGTGTGGTCAGAGGGCTTATGGAGCCAGTGAGATGGTAGAAAATTGGAAAAAAATAATTTAAGAATTATTTCTGGGATATATTTATTGGATAACTTTTAAAATTTTTATTTTATTTTATTTATTTTTAAAGATAGGTTCTTATTCTGTTGCCCAGGTTGAGTGCAGTGGCGTGATCAAGTTGACTGTGGTCTTGAACTCCTGAGCTCAAGCAACTCTCCTGCCTTAGCATCCTGAGTAGCTGGGACTACGGGTGCAAGCCACCACACCCAGTTAATTTTTAAAAATTTTGTGTAGAGATGGGGGGTCTCACTATGTTGCCCAGGCTGATCTCAAACTCCTGGCCTCAAGTCATCCTTCCACCTCAGCCTCTCAAAGTGCTGGAATTACAGGTGTGAGTCACCACATCTAGCCAGCAATTGATAACTTTGAATGTTTTAGAACCTAGGCAAGGTTAAAAGATGGGAAATAGTTTAAAAAACAAATACTGGCGGCCGGGCATGGGGGCTCACACCTATAATCCCAGCACTTTGGGAGCTGAGGTGGGACAGTCACTTGAGGCCAAGCATTTGAGACAAGCCTGGGAAACACAAGGAGACTTCTTCTCTGCAATAAAATAAAATAAAATTCGCTAGGCGTGGTGGTGCATACCTGTGGCCTCAGTTACTCTGGAGGCTGAAATGGGAAGATTGCTCGACCCCAGGCGGTCCAGGTTGTGGGGAGCTGTGATGGCATCACTGCACTCCAGCCTGGCTAACAGAGCAAGACCCAGTCTCAAAAACAAACAAACAACATAACAAATAAGCAAAAAAACAAACTAACATTGGTCGTTTCAGGGATGCCTCTTTGTTTTTTAGTTTGGGGTTTTTTCCTGTTTTTTTTGTTTTGTTTTTTTGTTTTTTTGAGACAGAGTCTCTCTTCTTAAGAGCAGACGATGAAGCCAGGCATGCACCCAAGACCCTGGAGGGTGATGCATAGCCAGGCTGGAATGCAATGGTGCAATCTCAGCTCACTGCAATCTCTGCCTCCTGCATTCAAGCACTTCTTGTGCCTCAGCCTCCTGAGTAGCTGGGATTACAGGTGCCCACCACCACACCTGGCTAATTTTTGTTGTATTTTTATAGAGACAGGGTTTCACCTTGTTGACCAGGCTGCTCTCAAACCCCTGACCTCAGGTGATCCACTCGCCTTGACCTCCAAGAGTGCTGGATTACAGGCATGAGCCACTGTGCAACTGGCCAAAGATGATTCTTTGAATTTGGCTCTGTGCCACAAGCAGTACTTCGGCCTATAGGCCCAGCAGGAGTAGCCCTGAGCATAGCAGGGCCTTGCTCTGAACTTCCTCCACTGTAGCCTCTGGGTGGGGAGATGCAGCCTAGGGGCTCTGCCTACCCAACAGTCACATAGCACTGTCTAGATCAAGCTTCAAAATAGGCAGCACCCCTTGACTGCCCTGCCCAAATGGTCTCAGGTTGATTTACAGGCCTTGCTCCGGCTCTTTTCTGGGGGCCCTATTCTTAAAAGCTGATGGTGCAGCCAGGCATGCACTCAAGACCCTAGAGGGTGATGCATAGCCCAGAGCTCCCATGGGAGGGAGGCAAAGCACATGATCCTTCATTGCAGAGGAAGAGGAGTGCCTCATGCCATCACCCTCTGGCTTGTCATGCTAAGGAGACGGAGAATTAAAAACTGAAACCTGGCCTTCCACACATCCTAGAGATATGTTTATCTAGCTAGAAAGATTGAACATAATCTATTTAGCAGCATGTCAGCTTGGTTTGTATTTATACATTTAGTCATATGGTTTGTGGGTCTCTACCCATATTTGTGTTCCGAGCCCACAAATAACAGGAGCACCCATGCACCTGACCAAACGGAACCAGGTGCCTCCAAGATGCCTAAGGATTATCCTTCAAACAAAGACAGAAGCTGGAGTGTTACTTTTCTGATGTGTTTCATCTGTTTAAAAATCCCCTTGAGGAAGCACTACAGTCTCTAGTCTGTAGTGACCTGCTGCTGAACCCCACCTCCACACCTCTTACCTGCTTGACCTTGAGCAAGCTTCATCACCTCTCTAAGACTCATCGGAAAACTGGTTGTAACAGGATTAAGTGAGCACATCCTTGGCTGGGTGTGGCAGCTCACACCTATAATCCCAACGCTTTGGGAATTGAGGTGGAAGGATCCCCTTGAGACCAGGAGTTCAAGACCAGCCTGGGCAACCTACAACATAGCAAGACCCTGTCTGCAAAAAAGTAAAAAAAGAAAGAAAGAAAAACAGAACATCCATAAGGCACACTTAGTACCATGCCTGGTATACGGCAGGTCTCTGTGAGAGTGGCGTTTAAATTCACTTCTGTCTTTGACCTATTTCCACATTATCATTCATGTTTTAGGGTAAAGATTGTAGAATCGTTGAGCTGAAGGAATATATAGTCATTTTGTAGAACGTACTCTCTGGGCGAACAAACTTTGGAGTCAAAGAGACTAGGGTGCTCTCCTCCCTTCATTCCCTTCCAGGTGGGTCATGAGGGGTAGTCACTTATCTCAGCGTCCTCAGTTATAAGACGGCAGTAATAGCAGCAACTAAATCATTGTACGATTATAAGGATAAAATTAGAAAAAGACACAAAAATGCCATCCAGCAAGTTGATGATTTTCTCCACATGTTGTGCCTCAAACTTACATTGAACTTCATTCTATTTTAAACGATTTCTCTAATCTACTGGGATTCTGAATGTTAGCGAAGTCTGCCAAATGAAAGTGAACTTTTATTAGCCCAGTGTGGTGGCACCTGCCTGTGGTCCCAGCTACTCAGGGCAGGCTGAGGTGGGAGGATCGTGTGAGCCCGGGAGTTCAGGCTGCAGTAAGCCGCATCGTGACACTGCACTCCAGCTTGGGAGACAGAACGAGACTCTGTCTCAAAAAAAAAAGAGTGAAATTTGTAATTATTTGGTACATTTAGAATTGTTTTAAAACATTATTCTGCATTAAGGGAAAAACAAATACTTTCTTCCTTTCTACTCACATGCTCAATGAAATGTAGAACACAGAACACCAGATGTATGTAAGGTTTTTTCCTACACACCAACCAACTGAGTGTCCTGTAATTCAATTCAATTCGGACACCATCTACCTGGAGGCAGCATCAGGTCCCACAAAGTGAGGTCTCAGTCCCCCAGAGCCTCCCCGCTTCTTCCGATGCCAATCTCAAGTCGGGGCCACCCATTCTAACTCACTAACCACAGAGCTCCAACAGTCCCCAGTTGGGTACAACTAATTTGCTAGGACAGCTCCCAGAACTCAGAGAAACACTTACATTTACCGGTTTATTATAAAGGATATTACCAAGCATACACAGATGAAGAGAGGCAGAGGGCGAGTTTTGGAGGAAGGAGAGCAGAGCTTCCATTGTCCCCGGAAGTTTTTATGGAGTTTCATCTCCAGTGCCCTCGATGACCCCTTTCCTGGAGGTTGGTGGGAGGGGCTGAATGTTCTGATACTTCAGTCCTCCAATCACTTGTTCTTTCTAATGACTGGCTGGCCCCATCTTGAAGCTAGCTAGTGACCCTGCCATAAATCACCTCATTAGCATAAACTCAGGTGTGATCAAAAGTGCTTGTGGGGCCAGGCCCAGTGACTCATGCCTATAACCCCAGTATTATGGGAGGCCGAGCTGAGAGGATCACTTGAACCCAGGAGTTCAAGACCAGCCTGGGCAACATGGTGAGACTTTGTCTCTTGAAAAAAAAAAAAAAATTAGCTGGTCGTGGTGATGTGCACTTGTAGTACCATCTACTTGGGAGGTTGACATAGGAGGATCACTGAAGCCTGGGAGTTCAAGGCTGCAGCGAGCTGTTTGTGCCACTGCGTCCAGACTGAGTGGCAGAGCAAGACCCTCTCTCAAAAGAAAATCCCAACAGTGGTGAATTTTTTAATCACTCATGAAATTCTGAGGTGTTCAACAACTTGTACAAGAACCAATTATACCAGAAGATGCTCCTACCACCATGATCACTTGGGCAATTACAAGGGATTTAGGAGCTCCATGTCAGGAACTTGGGACAAAGCCCAACTGTATTTCATATTATACCAGTTTGTCTCATGGTGCCACTGATTTTATTTTCACTGGAGAGAGTTAGCTTCTGCTTTGATTCCATTTATATGGCTGGTGCTCACTTTTTGGATTTGGATCTTCAAATGTAAAATGTAATTATCACCCACAAAAAATCATACAACTATTGTGTTTTTTCTGGCACTTTTTTTTCCCTTTTATTTCATTTCAGGTAATGTGCTGATGTGGTAACCAGATTCAAGGGTGGCAAGTTTCCCTCCCTCCCCTTCCCTCCCCTCCCTTCCTCCCTTCCTTTCTTTTTAGACAGAGTCTAGCTCTGTTGCCCAGGCTGGAGTACAGTGGTGAGATCAGGGCTCACTGCAGCCTCTGCCTCCTGGGTCAAGGGATCCTCCCACATCTGTCTTCTATATAGCTGGGATCACAGATGCATGCCATCATGTCTGGCTAATTTTTGGATTCTTTGTAGCGACAAGGTCTCACTTTGTTGCTGAGACTGGACTCAAACTCCTGGGCTCAGGCCATCCTCCTGCCTTGGCCTCCCAAATTGCAGGGATTACAGTGTGAGCCACCACACCTGGCAGGGTGACACATCTCACACATGAGCGTGAACACCCAATCACACTTATGAACTACCAAAGGATCTCTGGCACTTTTAAAAAAGCCTAATAAGTCAACAATTTCACTTGAAGTCACAGGAAAATGTGACAAAAGATCTGAGAAATGTGCTTACTGGAGTCTCTGGACTTTTTCTTGACCCATCACATGCATCTCTCCCTTTCTTCCTGGAGGATCACTTGGTGAAGAGAGGTGAGTCCAGGTCACTCATAGACACAGCCACATGGAGCTCGACTGTACCCTGGCAGCAGACATGCAGAGCCCGAGGCCAAGAGCAGCGGGAATAGGGACTGACGTGACATTTGAATTGGGACTAGTACAGTTTGGAGCGATTCAGTGCCAGATACTCAGATTGACTTTCTTCCCCTCTTCCAAAGGCATTATTTAGTAGTCTGTTTACACATCTAGCACTTGCTTGCTCTAATAATAGCCATGGGCCTGAATCACCCTCATCACTGCGTGTTACATGGAGTCCTCAGCTGTTTCTATGACTGGCGTGGTTGGTGTTCAGCACTATCTGGAAACCTCTAAGAATGCGCAGGGTAATCAGTGATTTTAATTTTAGCTATGCGTGACGTGAGGGATCTTCTATTTATTTCTATTGACCTGTCTTTAAAACATGTTGTATAATGATGACAGGAATTCCACAGAAAAACGTCAGTATGAATCCCTGTGCAATATATATGTAACTATATACAAATGTGACTTAAATATATTAAGAGAAAATGTATCTTAATATTATTACTGCTATACATACAATCAATTTGCTGACATAATGAAGACAAATACCTGGATAAATGAGAACTTATTCAGTGGGCTTCTGGGGTACTAAGAATATTCAGTTTCTTGATCTGAGTGCTAGCTCCATAAATATATTCAATTTGTGAAAATTCACTAGACAAAAGACATATAATATATGCCCTTTCTGTATTGTGTCGCACTTCCTCAAAGGGTTTTAAACATTTAGTATATAATCTTAGTTTTCTGAGGACAAAATTGAGCAATTGCAACAGTACACCATCTACATATGACAGTCCATATTTGAGCTACATCCGAAGTCAAATGATTTTTGAAAATTTTGCCAAGTCAAACCCAATAGACCTAAATCTCTCATTTAAAGGGGACTCTATTTTATCTCTCCCAACTTTCCCCCCTAAACAAAGATAACATTTCTCATCTCCTCACAATTACAGAGATGTAATAAATCAAGTTTTAAAATAATCCTCTCTTTAGTCTTATGTATTTTGTTGTAAAATTCCACATTTTTTGGAAAGTATGGGAAAATAGGCTCTCTAATTCACTGTTGATGGAGTATAAATTAGTATAAACTCTTCTCAGATCAATTTGGAATTGTCTATAAAAATGTAAAATGTTCATGAACTTGATCAAGCAGCTTTAGTTATTCCACAGCGACATTAACCCACCGGAAGCGGAACTCAGGTGATTGCCGGATTCTAGCGGAAGTGGCTCCGTTGCCTTGGAGAGCGGGAGTGGTCTGGAGTTCCACGGCGTGTTGGGCCAGAGGCCACTTGTCTTGCTGCCTCTCAGTGACTCGCCAGCAGGATTCGTCCCGAACTGGATAGGCACAGCCCTTGGTGGATTTAAACAACCTAAACATCAAGCAATACAGCTGCCGCAAATCTCTGGGAATTTCAGAATGACTGACACTGCCCAGGCTGTTCGAAACTTTGAAGAGATGTTTGCTAGTAGAATCACAGAAGTTGACAAGGAGTATCAGGAGTACCTGAAACGCCCTCCTAAGTCCCCTCCAATTGTTGAGGGATGGAATAGCAGAGCTGGTGGGAACCAAAGAAACAGAGGCAACCAGTTGCAAGATAACAGTTCAGAGGCAGGGACACCAGATGGGGGTGGCCAAGGGACAACTGATCCAATCAGTGGCATGGACGATCCTGGGGTAACAATTACCCGCAACACAGACAAGAACCTTACTATCCCCACCAATATGGACATTATGGTTACAACCAGCGGCCTCCTTGCAGTTATTACTGATAGAAATGTTGGCAGCTTTTACTAAAAGCATTTACTCTGTTGCCATGACAAAAGTTTGGGTGTCTTCTGTTGGTCATAGTTTTACATCTGATTTTAGAGAATGGATTATTGATTTTCTGGAAGCTGAGACTTAAAAAAAAATAGATGTTACTTGTGAGATGTGATGGTTGCTGAGAATATCTGAAATTGTGGTTTATATTGCTTGACTTCTTCCTCAGAGTCTTCTTTTTTTTGATGATGTAATACTGCTTTGAGTTTGGTATATTTTTCTTATTTGACTTCTAGGAGTTCTTCGTTTTACACAGAAATTAAAGTAGTAAAATAGAAAATGCTTGCTTTTACTTTGTAAGGTAAGAGAGTATCCATATGCTTAGACGTGCTCCTTTCTGAAATTCTAGAGGTTAATATAATCAGCTCATGAATGCACAGCTATGCTTCTTGTGATAGACTGTACATAACATCAGCAGTTGAAAGGTAAAACAAAATTGCTTTTGTTATGTGACTATGGTATTTTGTGATTCCTTACTCTGTAGATAATGAGGCGGCTCCACATTTATTTGGGTCTCTTTTTAGAGGGAAATCAGTAATAAAACTGTAAAATAAGGAGGGAATCATTGTCAGTTTATGTCTTAATCTGGTGGTGGTTGGGATTAGGATACACATCATCCTATACAACGCTAAGGCTTTTTGCTAACATAGCAGGTCAAAATTCACACATATAAAAATTTAACTCTGTACCGTTCAAACTTTCCTTTTTAATCCTGTAAATAATGCTGCATTTTTATTGTTTTACTTTTTTGGTATTTAATGTGGGCTGATTTTACAGTGTTATATTCACTTCCAGATGCATACCTCTGCTGCTTTCTCTTCTATAAATAGTGATGCTATAAACTTCCTTTCACAGAGATCATTCTATTTCAAATCATTTTCATGGTAATTACAATGGTTTCATTCAAAAAAAATTTTTTTTTATTAAAAAAAAAGAATTATTCCGTATCATTGGGAGTTAAGCCATTGAAAACAATCATAATAATAAGAATTATCCCAGAATACACCGAGAAGTCTGTAGCATTTTTGTTATTTAGTCATTCATGCACTCAACATTCAGCTGACAGATATTATGAGTACCTGCTGTGTAGTAGGTGGAGGGCTGGGTTCTGGGGACATACTGGTGACCAAGACAACTGCAGTCCCAGCTTTGGAGGACTCTTAGAATGTCCATATGCCAGTTGGAAACATAGTTATCAAACAATGAATCACTCAATTTTTGACTATTACACATTTAATTTAAAATTACAAAGCCTATATCCCAGCACTTCGGAAGGCCCAAAAAGGAGGATCCCCTGAGTTCAGGAATTCCAGGCCAGACTGGACATCAGAGTGGGACCCCATCTCTACAAAAATATAAAAGACTGAAGTGGGAGGATCACTTGAGCCCTGAAGGTTGAGCCTCCGGTGAACTGTGATGGCACCACTGCGCTCCAGCCTGGGTGACAGAAAAAGACCTAGTCTTTAAAAAATAGAAAATAGGCTGGGTGCGGTGGCTCATGCCTGTAATCCCAGCACTTTGGGAGACTGAGGCAGGCGTATCAAGAGGTCAAGAGATCGAGACCACCCTGGCCAACATGGTGAAACCCTGTCTCTACTAAAAATACAAAAATTAGCTGGGCGTGGTGGTGTGTGCCTGTAGTCCCAGCTACTCAGGAGACCGAGGCAGGAGAATCATTTGAACCCAGGAGGCGGAGGTTGCAGTGAGCGAGATCATGCCACTGCACTCCAGCCTGGTGACAGAGTGAGACTCCATCTCAAAAAAAAAAAGAAAATAATAAAATAAAATTACAAAAGAAACCAATACCAAATTATTTTAATTATTATTTCATTTCAATGAAGAAGCATGTATAGAACACGTTTAGAGAAAATTTAGAAGACATTAATAGGGATATTATCGCTCAATAAAGTTATGGAGATTATCACTTAGGATACTTCTTTCTTTCTTTTTTTTTGAAACAAGGTCTCACTCTGTCACCCAGGCTGGAGTGCAGTGGCGTGATCTCAGCTCACAGCAACCTCTGCTTCCCAGGTTCAAGCAATTCTCCTGCCTCAGCCTCCCGAGTTCTGGAACCATAGGTGTGCGCCACCACACCCAGCTAATTTTTTCTTTTTATTAGAGATGAGATTTCACCATGTTGCCTAGGCTGGTCTTGAACTCCTGACCTCGGGTGATCTGCCCACCTTGGCCTCCCAAAGTGCTGGGATTACAGGCATGAGCCACCACACCTGGCCAGGATACTTATTTCTTAAGAGGCAGGGTCTTGCTATGTTGCCCAGGCTGGAAGGTCATGGTTATTCACAGGCTTCACCCTTGAACTTCTGGGCTCAAGCATCCTCCTGCTTCAGCCTATCAAAGTAGCTGGAACTATAGGTATGCACCACCATGCCTGGTTTAAAATGTTTGAATTTTTAATGATTACTTGTAAGTCTGTGGCTGAATATGTACACAGCACATTTCTAATTGTCTTTTTTTTTTTTAAAATTGAGATAGAATCTCACTCACAGGTTGTCCAGGTTGGAGTGCAGTGGTGAAATCATAGTTCATTGCAGCCATGAATTCCTGGCCTCAAGTGATCCTCCCACCTCAGCGTCCCCAGTAGCTGGAATTACCAAGCTAATGTGTTTTTTTTTTTTAATTTTAATTTTTGTCATTTTTTTTATTGTTTTGAGATGGAGGGGTCTCATTTTGTTGCCCAGATCGGTCTTGAATTCTTGGCCTCAAGTAATCCTCCCAACCTGGTCTCCTAAAGCTCGGGATTATAGGTGCGAGCCACTGCGCTCGACCAAATCATCTTCTTAAACTAAATTCACAGTGATTATAAGTAACTGTGATGTTAATATGGTTTAGTAGAATACTTCTATTATAGCTGGTGAATAGGCAGTATGCAACTGAGGCCAAAACATGCAAATATAACTGCATCTGCGTGTGTAAGCCACTTAGGACAGGAAAGCCATACTAAGAGTCAGCTCCTTTTAGATAAACTAGATAATAAGATTAAGATACAGCGTGAAAAGCTGGAGAGGCAGGCAGGTAAACTGTCACTGACCAGACACAATTTTCTCCAAAGGATTAGACCTGGGTACAGTATTTTTTAGATGGTTATGCAGAAAGCCCTCTTAATCTGAAATCCAGGCCTGAAAAATCTCAGTGTGGCAAGGGTTAGTGGCATGAATCAGTTAGTCCCAGGTGGGGAGGGGGGGGGGTGGTGGTGGGGGGTGGGGGCAGATGTTACATTGTGTCATGATTATTCAAGAAATGTGCATCTGCATTACTATTTCACTTGGGACACTTTGTATCCCAAGATTCCTTGGTCAGGCCGGGTGGCTCATGCCTGCAATCCCAACACTTTGGGAGGCTGATTCAAGAGGGTGGCTTGAGGCCAGGAGTTGGAGATCAGCCTGGGTAACATAGTGAGATCCTGTGTCTACAAAAGAAAATAAAAATTAAAGATTATTTACCATAAGGGGATTTTAAAAAATTGTTTGTCTGTTTTTAATTCCACAGGGTTGGCTGGCTGTGTGTTACATCAAAGGCGCCCAAAAGGGAAAAATGTTCTTTAAGGTTGTTATTTGTATTTGTTGACATTTATTGATTGCTTTTGATGGGCCGAGCACAGTACTAAACAGATTTTGTGTGTATTGTCTCATATAATCCCTGAAACATATGAGCTAGATACTAATATTAAACTAATGTCAATCCTCCCAACAACCCTATAAGTGGTTACTATTATAAGAACCAGCTGATAAATAAAGAACTTTCCCAAGGACACATAGTGAATAAGTGGGAAGAGTCAGGGTCTAAACTAAAGTTTGTTATAATTCCAAGCTTGAACTCTTATCCAAAATGCTCTGTATATAAAGAAATACAAGGAAAAGGCTCTCAAATGCATGGCCTCAGGAAGAGAAAGCCTCATCTCACAAGCATAAAGCTGCATGGACCTGGAGATATCTACCAACTTCTTGATCATCCAGATAGAGAAACTAAGGCATAAAACTTTTGGTCACATACTTAGTAGCAGAGCCAGGAAGCCTGAGCAGGACTTTCTGACTCCCAGGCCACTTGCTTTTCCATTCCTCTCTGTACTTGTGTACATTAGAAGTGTACCTGCCAGAAAAAGATGACTGTGAACTGGGTGCATTACTGCACAACCGCACTCCCAGCTACTTGGGAGGCTGAGGTGGGCGGATCTCTTGAGCTCAGGAGTTTGAGACCTGCCTGGCCGATATGGCAAAACCCTGTCTCTACTGAAAAACACAAAAATTAGTTGGGCACAGTGGTGCATGCCTGTGGGCCCAGCTGCTCGGGAGGCTGAGGTAGGAGGATCACCTGAGCTCGGGAAGGTTGAGGCTGCAGTGAGCAATGATCATGCCACTGCACTCCAACCTGGGCAGCAGACTGAGACCCGCTCTCAAAAAAAAAAGAAAGAAAAAAAGAAAAGAAAAGAAAGAAAGAAAAAGAAAAAAAGAGAGAAATAATAGCTAAACAACATTCAGTGAGAACGGCCCAGTTACAACTTGCCTGACTTCATATTCTCTTCTTCCTGCAAATGACTTACAGCCAAATGTCAGGCAAAAACATATGAAGAAGTCGGCATCATTGAAATAGATGTGGATTCACGGGCCTTTGACAGGAGATATGACGAGGTTCACACTGTGAGATATGAAGACCTACTACAAAGCCATAACGATAATAATAAAATGTGATGTTGGCAGAGGAACCAGTAAATAAACCAGTGGAGCAGGGTAAAGAGCTCAAAAGCAAGTCTGTGGACTTCTGAGAGGCAACAGCAGAAACCGTGTGGAAAGGACAGGCGACTCTCTAGATGGTGCCGGGAAGCCTGCTTCACTCTATGGAGAAAAATAGACACCATATGCAAAGGTCAGTTTTGGATAATCCAAAATCTAAATGTGAAGGTAAAAATATAAAACCAACAGTAAAAAGATGTCCAATAACTTTGTCAGCTTGAGTCTGAGAAGAACTTCTGACATCAACTCAGAAGGCACAAGCCATGAGGCAAAAAATTGATGAATTTGAATCCATCGAAATTACATTGTTCTGCTCGACAAAAGACACCATAGATAGAGTCGGGGGAGATCATCGTAATGTCAGAATCCAGCAAGGACTTCTAGCAAGACAGATTTGTCAAGAACAGCAAGTCATGGCCCACGGGCCAAGTCTGGCTCTTCCATCTGTTTTTGTAAGCAAAACAAAAGTCTGGTTGGACGCAGCCATGCTCATCCATCACATTCGGTCTCTGTCTGCTCTCAAGCTGTAATAGCAGAGCTGAGCTGGTGCAGCAGAGAGCTTCCAGTCTGCAAAGCCTAAAGTATCTACTACCTGGATGCTTTACAGATAATTTTATCAACACCTCATCTAGAATATACAAGGAAATCATCTAGAACACAAGGAAATTGTCTGGAGCCCAGTAGAAAAAAGGGGCAAAGGTATGAAGAAATGCTCAACCTCTCTATTAGAGAAATGCAAATTATAGAAAACAATGAGATACCACTTTACACCCACGACATAGGAAAAATTAGAAAGATGATAGCAATTGTTGACAAGGACATAGGAAAATGGATATTATTATGCGCTACAGATGGGAGTGCAGACTGTGTAGTCTTCTGGGGAACAGCCTAGCAGATCTCAGTGAAATTCATCTGCGTACGCCCCATGATCCAGCCATCCCAGGGTGTAATGCTGAGAAACGTATAGCCAGGTCTGCAGGAGAATGTGTACAGGGATGTGCATCCTGGTGGTTTGTGGTAGCTGGGTTCTTAAGAGTCAGCCTTGCAAGGTGAAGTGGAAGAGAGGAGAAATGAACTGTCACTGGTGCTTCCTGCGGGAGGGCTAGGCAACAGTTAGCAATGGGCAAGAGGCATGGACGGCCACATGGCTAGACATTAACAACACACTGCGGATGAGAAAAGACAGACACAGAGTGAGACCCATAGCTCAGCACTGGGTGTGTGTGTACCTGTATATGCTACATACACAAAAAAATGTGAGGTATTTTTCTGTACGTGTCCAAGCACATACACCGAACACATGACAGGAAATGGGGGAAGAGAGTAGAAATGGGAGCAGGATTTGGAAACTAAGAAACAATTAAAATCAAAGGAGAGGAATAATGTTGGAGTTGGACAAAGCTATTGAAATCTCAGCTCTGCCCTTTACAAGTGATATGAGCTTGGTCTGCCTTCTCATCTGTAAATTTGGGATGATAATAATAATACCTAGCTTGCAGTGTTGTTTTAAGAATAAATTGGCTGGTGTGGTAGCTCATGCTTGTGATCCCAGCACTTTGGGAGGCCAAGCTGGAAGGACGGCTTGATACCAGGAGTTTGAGATCAACCTGGAAAACATAGCAAGACCCCATCTCTACAAAAAATAGAAAAACTTAGCTGGGTGTGTTGGCACAGCCTGTCGTTCCGGATACTCGGGAGACTGAAGTGGGAGGATCACTTGAGCTCAGGAGGTCGAGGCTGCAGTGAGCATTCATTGCACCACTGAACTCCAGCTTGGGTGAGAGTGAGACCCTGTCTCAAAAATAAATAAATAAGGTAACTTAAATAAAGCACCAAGGCATACAGCCTGGTGAGCACATAGTGCTCTATGTGCTGTTTCTTGAGCACATAGTAGGTGCTCAAGAAAGGTTAGTTGCTCTATTCTCCTAATGACCTTCATCTACCCCATGGGAGAGGCTGGTGATATTAGGGGCTCCACTTTTCCATTCTCTCTATTCACTCTCCCTGAGCAATGCTACTACTCTTGAGGCATTACATACCACCCACTTATTCAAAGCTGTATCTTCCTCCCAGACCTCTCTTCTCACCCAGATTGGGGGCTGATGTTGTCTGAGCACCTATCACACCTGGAACACCCTGGGAACCTAGGAGCTTCTTGCCTGCATCTTCAAGGGTCTTGGCCACAGCTGACTGGACCAGGGGCTGGTGCTGTTCGTAGACTGGCTGCGGTGCAAAGGCCCCACCCCAAATGCGAAAGTTCTGTATAGACACGGGACACAGACCCAATCAGAGCTTCTCTGTGGGCTCTTTGAATGTGAGATGGACAGGAGGAACTTGGTATTGGCAGCCAGAACTGAAAGAAAACAAGAAAATCCAGGACATAGCTTCCTCGTGGCAACCAAATCTAGGGGTAAGCAGCAGCATTGAGGAGAAGCAGAAATAGTCACAGTAGAAGCTGAGACGTGCCTGTGCCAGGGTTCCTGGAGCCAGTGGCAAAGGATGCCAGATACTGTGAAAGAGTGCTGAGAGTCACTGCTTGTCATGGAGGGCACCTCGAGGCCCTGTGGAGCCAAGGTGTTGGGACAATTTTCTGTCTCTTCCTTTTCATTGCTTTGTTTCCCTCTTTCACAGAAAAAAAAGAAAAAAAGAAAAAAATATATATATACACATTCACTCCCCTGCCTCCGATTGTGGTTAAAAGATGCTCATACCCGTCGTTTGGCTACAATACATGCTGTCATCTGAAAAAGCTGTCTTTGCTCCTTGGAGCTTAACCAACACACCTTCAGAGCTGCAGACCCATCTAGACTCATCCACCGTAGTGACTATAGGATATCCTTTCCTAGATGTCTGCTGAATGAAAGAATGCATACACACATACAAACAGGGGGATAAAGGAGGAATGAACTAAGATGGGACATAATGAAAAAGCAGGGAAGAATTAAGACAGTGCAGAGCCACGGGCGGCCGTGATTCAAGCTTTGGTGCCTGGGCATCCAGGGGCTCCTCGTTTGTGTCATGGGCAGTACACACAGAAGCAAAACAAGGTGTGAGTGGGCATCAGAATCGCCCCACGGCTTCTCAGTCTCAAAACCCAGATTGCTGGCCCCACCTGCAGCGCTGATTCAGGTCTGGGGAGGGACTGCGATTTTGAGTCTCTAACCAGTTCTCAGGTGATGCCAATATTGCTGGCCTTGGGTCCTAGGAGTCAGCAGAGTTTCAACAAGGGAATGTCTACAAAAGCCCAGGAGCTCAGAGGTGCAGCAGGAAGTAAGGGACAGGTTGAGGGAACTTCTACGTTGTTGGTCCAGAGAGCGATTTCCAGAGGACAGCAGATTTTGCAGCTTCCTGCCCCCTGAAAAAATACAAAATAAGCATTCCTGTCTCACTGTTAAATTTTGCAGGCAGGGAGGGCAAGTTGTCTTTATTCACACACTTGTCACACTGTCCTCAGCACCTGGCCCTGACTAGGAGAACGGCTTGCCTTGAATGGGTCATTCAGTGTTTGTCTTACTCAGAATCCTGCACTTTCAGCTAAAACCCACCTCAGGTCAAAGGTGTTCAGTGCAATAAAAGCACTTGTGCTCAGAATCCAAATATCAATAGAACAGAAATGAAAAATAATCAAAACCCCTGAAGGAGGTTAAGAGAGTCCTGTCAACAGCTATTATTTGCCCATCCTCTAGGTTACAAATTAGGACTGAGGAAGTGAAGGCTCTAGAGCTCCCTCACATGGATATTTTATTTCAGTTCTATCCCCACTTCAGAGTGTATTTCATTACTAGACATGGGACATTATTGGTTGCCTGCTGTATGAGTTTCCGAGGGCTGCTGTACAAAATACCAGCACTATGGCTTAACAACAGACTGATTCACTCACAGTTCTGGGGTCTACAAGCCTGAAATCAATGTCCTGACATCAAGGGCCTGCTCCCTGTGAGATCAGTAGGGAAAGATCATTCTCTCCTCTTCCGGCCTCTCATGGTTTGCTGGCAGTCCTTGGCCTGGCTCCGATCCTTGTCTTAGCTGTCCCATGGCATTCTCCTGTTCTTATAGGGACACCAGTCACGTTGAATTAGGGAACTGCTCTACTCCAGTATGACCTCACCTTAGGTAATTACATCTGCAAAGGCCATATTTCCAAATGGGCGTCATGTTCAGAGGTATTGGGGGGTTAGGATTTCAACATATCTTTTTTGGAGGGGACACAATTCACATCAACCCCAGACCTTTACCATTTTCTCTAGTCTAATAAAACAGATTTTTCCAAAAGCATATTAACTGATAGGCCTACAAATAAAAATATCCAAGCAGAGACCAGGAGACCCTGCCAGTGTGGCAATGGCTCATCTCAGCAGGTTATTCCTTGTGCATAGTTCTTGGGCTAAGCCACAGAATGTGGTCTTTTTAGGTATTTACAAGATTACAAGATCTTGCTCTGTTACCCAGGCTGGAGTGCACTGATGCAATCATAGCTCACTGTAGCCTCTAACACCTGGGCTCAAGCAACCCTCTTGCCCCAGCTTGGAGAGTAGCTGGGACTACAGTTGTGCACCACCATGCCCAGCTAATTATTTTATTTTTTGTAGAGACGGGGTCTTGCTATATTGCCTAAGCTGGTCTCAAACTACTGGCCTCAAGTGATGCTCCCACCTTAGCCTCTCAAAGTGCTGGGATTACAGGCATGAGTGACTGTGCCCAGCCTCTATTATTTCTTACAACTGCATATAAATCTACAACTATCTGTTAAAAAAAAGAAAGAAAAAAAAAGAAAAAGAAGTTATTCTTGCTGGGGATGGGGTGGTAGCAAGGAGGCTTGAGTCCTGATCTTCTTTAGAGTAACATGCTTTGATTATGTAGCAGTTGTGGAGTTCTGGGTCCTTTGGCTGGATCCTTCGCTGGGGAGTGGGAAGGGGAGAAAGACAGGGCAGGGAGAAAGTGGGGAAGTTGCATTTACTCCCTAGACGACCTTACTTTTTTTTTTTTCAGACAGAGTCTTGCTCTGTCGCCCAGGCTAAAGTGCGGTGGTGCAATATCAGCTCACTGCAACCTCCACCTTCCAGGTTCAAGCAATTCTGCCTCCGTCTCCGGGGTGGCTGAAACTCTAGGTGCGTGCCACCATGCCCAGCTAATTTTTGTATTTTTAGTAGAGACGGGGTTTCACCATGTTGGCCAGGATAGTCTCAATCTCTTGACCTTGTGATCTGCCCACCTTGGCCTCCCAAAGTGCTGGGATTACAGGTGTGAGCCACCGCACCTGGCCAGACGACCCTGTTTCTATGTGAACTGGACAACAAGCTGGGCCATCCTTCCCCAGGAGAATAACTGGCCACCAGAGCCCAGCAGCAACACTTCAGAACCTTCCAGAAAGGCCAAAAAATTACAAAGTCAGTCTGCTGCCAGTAGGCCCACAGGTCAGCACCGTGTTGCCTGCAGGATGTCTTCTCCTCAGCCACACAGAGACTTGGATCTGGCACCTCCGAACTTGGGCTCCCACCCATGGGAGATGTCTGCAGGGGGACATGGGAGATGTCTGCTGGGGGACATGGGAGATGTTTGCTGGGGGACATGGGAGATGTCTGCAGGCTTCAGCCATGTTCCCCCAGGAGGCTTGGCCTGCCTCCGGCTCGCCTAGTGCCCCAGCCCCCAAGCAGCTTCTAAAACATGCATTTGCCAAGGGGCCCATCAAATTCCGTCTGGAGGCTGGAGGGTTTGTGCTGCAGCAGGACGGTTCCTTGTCCACAGAGAGTTGTGGAATGTCCCCCATGGAATCCCATCCACTGGAAACCTTTGCCTGAAGGGATTCTGGGGCATTCACAGACAATGGTACTGTTGGCTTTGTGCTCCACCCAGTGCAGACCAGGAAACAAGTCGCAGGAACTGAGGGCCGTGCCTTGAGCTCCGCCCACTTGGCTTTTTCCGCTGGATGAGGTGGCTCACACCTGTAATCCCAGCAGTTTGGGAGGCCGAGGCAGGCGGATCACCTGAGGTCAGGAGTTCAAGACCAGCCTGGCCAACATGGCGAAACCCTGTCTCTACTACAAATATAAAAAACAGTTAGCTGGGCATGGTGACGGGCACCTGTAACCCCAACTACTCTGGCAGCTGAGGCAGGAGAATCGCTTGAACCTGGGAGGCGGAGGTTGCAGGGAGCTGAGATTGTACCACCCCACTCCAGCCTGGGCAACAGAGTGAGACTCCAGAAAAATAAAAATAAAAAAAAAAGAGGCCACTTGGCTTTTTCAGAGAGCAAGAGGCATGATGGCAGGGAGTCAGGCAGACGACTTCATAAAGGACACCAGTTTCCTGTCCTCCCTTGGCCTCCCACACTCTGCCTCAGGTCACCCTTCAACTGCCACGCCCTCTCCTGTGTTTTGATTGGTGTTTTCAAATGGTCAACAGCAAACCAGGGGGGTCGGCTTCTCAACCAGCAGCTCCCAGTCTATGAGGATTGCTTGGTCAACCTCCAAACTGGTTTCCACAGTAAAACCTTCCTTTCCTCTGACTGGAAGGGATTTAGGCTCACCCTCAAGCCCACCAAGCCTCCCATCAGCAACTTGCACCCTCAAAATGAACTAGAGTTTCTGCTGAGCTGCCTGGGAGCAGGAGTTGGGGAGATACTCTCCTCTCTGCCAGTCAGTCACCTCCTCTCACAACTTCTGTCCTGCCCATATGGTCCCATTATGATTGGGGAAAATAAAGGAAAATATGTTACTCTGTATAATGTATAGACAAGCTAAATATTATAGCCAATCTGGTAAAATCAACATAAATATTGCCAATGCCAAACCACCGTGTCTGTGCAACTAGGACATGAAGGTCACAGGTAGTCCAGGCTTGTTGTAAGTGGCATCTCTACCCAATTCCCTTTCCACCGCTTGTTGCTTGTCTGCAGAATTTCACATATATTTATCCACATGTCACTATAGCAACCTAAAGATGAAATATCTGAATGTAAATGTACGAAGGGATAAAAGCAGATTTCACAGATTCTTCAGAGCTTTGAAAATAGGCTGCATCTCCTCCTGTTTCTATGTGACCGTAATAACCTGGACCACGCTTGCCCAGGAAAACAGGGCGAGGCAACCCCTGGGTGCTGGGTGCTGGGTTGGGCCCTCCGCAGAGTAGCCTCCACCAACACTGGCTTCCAGCCAGCATGAATGCCTTTGCCTCCTGGGGCCATCCTGGGGGCACAGGAGGATGTTTCAGGGGCATCGCTGGAACCTGAAGCCTGCATGGGATGCGCCCGGCCCTCCCCTGCCTGAACACAGGTCGGGAAGTCTTAACCCTATCCCTGACCCAACAAAGGGACGTTTCCTTCAAACCAGCCCCAGAGCCAGTGAATGAGCCACGGCCTACTTCCCGGTGAGTGGAGGACATAGCCCCCTCCAGGGAGCTACGTCGAGGGTGCTGAGAAGGACCTGTCCTCCACACCTGTCCACACTCATTCTCTGATTTTTTTTAAATATAAAAAGAAGCTTCTCATTCCACCGTTACTCATATGGTTAAAAAAAAAACTGCCCTGATTGATAGAGTTTGAAAAGAAAAAAAAAAATCACACTGAGGTGGAAATAAACCACAGGGTGACTTCTCTAGAAATGAAGCTTTTCGGATCAGGCTGGGCCTGGGAGAGGAAGCTCCGCGACAGCGCCCTTCCCGAGCGGAACCAGAAGGCTGGGTCATACCGACGGGCACCTGCACATCGTAGCCAGACACCAGGCTGCTTTTACATTATCTTTCAGAGATCATTAATAAGGGGCCACATTTCTGGGTAGCAGTGGGTGAAATCAGACGATACATTGATTAGTTAGGTTCTGACAAGGTGTTTATTAGAGATGTTGTCATATACTGACTGGGTGGTTGAGATATGGAGCAATGGTTTCCTCTTCCAATTTCTGTATATGCTCATTTCTTTCCAACAGATCCTAAGAGGTGTCTTACGCTGTTTTACATATTTATTAAATATCACAGATGCATCATGTAGTAACGCCATGTAGTAATTATTTGTATTAATGTGCTGAACATCCTCTACATGCTAAAAACATGATATCCACCAGGTATGATGATTCACGCATATAATCCCAGCACTTTGGGAGGCTGAGGTGGGCAGATCACCTGAGGTTGGGAGTTTGAGACCAGCCTGACCAACCTAGACCCGTCTCTACTAAAAATAAAAAATTAGCTGGGCGTGGCAGCACATGTCTATAATCCCAGCTACTCAGGAGGCTGAGCAGGAGAATCGCTTGAACCTGGGGGAAGGAGGTTGTGGTGAGCCGAGATTGCGTCACTGCACTCCAGCCTGGGCAACAAGAGTGAAACTCTGTCTCAAACAAACACGATATCCACAGCTGCTTCTAAAAAACCCACACACCAGGATAGGCATGGTGGCTCACACCTGTAATCCCAGCACTTTGGGAGGCCGAGGCAGGCGGATCACTTGAGGCCAGGAGTTCAAAACCAGCTTGGGCAACATAATGAGACTCAATCTCTACAAGAACTTAAAAAAAAAAAAAAAAGCCAGATGCGGTGGTACAAGCCTGCAGTCCCAGCTCCGGGGGAGGCGGCGGTGGGCAGATCACTTGAGCTCAGGAGTTAAGACTAGCCTGGGCAACATAGGGAGAATCTGTCTCTACAAAAGAATTTTAAAATTAGGCAGGTGTGTTGGTGCAGGCCCGTAGTCCCAGCTACTCGGGAGGCTGAGGTGGGAGGATCGCTTGTTTCTGGGAGGTTGAGGCTGCAGTTAGCTGTGATGGCACCACTGCACTCCCGCCTGGGTGACAGAGTGAGACTGTGTCTCAAAAACCAAACCCACACACTAGTTTTGAAACTAAATATCATCAATACTGTCATGAACTAGGAATCCAAGTAAGACGGTTTCAAGGACCTAAGTTAAAAATGAAGGTTCAATTTCTAGAAAGATACGCAGGGGACAGTTAGCAGTGGCTTCTCCTGGGGAGAGGCCTCAGTGCTTGGGGTATGACAGGAGTCTTAGTTTTTTGTTTATTCTTTTGCGCATTTTTAATTTTACCTGTTCCAAAGGAAAAATTGAATTAAAATAAATATAAGTAAAATATTCAGAATCTAAGTTGAAACCTTAACCACTGACTATCCCCGTTAAAAACGCTTTCCTTACACCTTCAAAAGAAAGGAAACCAAGCTTTGCTTCTTAAAAGAACTCCCCCAGCCCACATTTCAGTAGCTATGTATAATTCCTTTAAGGAGTCCAGTCAGCATGTGTGGGAGTTGAAAATGCTTTTAATCATTCCCCCTCAAGTTTGACAGAAGTGTGGCAAGGAGGGCCATCTGTTTTGCTTGAATGAGAAGTGACCCAGCATTCTGATTTCAATTAGCCTCTTTGTAGCTTTCTCTTTGGGCTGGTTCCATGTAACGGTTCAGCTAAGTGTGGAGAGGAGCGGGCCAAGTTCTGCCGGTGCGGATTTGTTTTAACAACTGTCGGTGAACATAGAACGAGCGTACGAGGTGATATTGTGAAAGCACAGTAAAACGCATAATTTTACGGAATCAAGACAGCACGTTCTAGAATCTGAGAGCAAAACAAAATATTGAAATGGTGTCTTTAAATCATCCTATTAAACGACGGCTGAGCGATTTAAAATCAGTATCACTACTTATCTAAATTCCTAGTCTCAGTCAACAAATATGCGCCTCCTATATGCAAAGTACTGTTATGCCCTGGGTGTGAACCAAAGACGAATAGAAGGGGCCCTTCTTGCCGCTGAGAAGTTTGTGATGTATTTTGGAGGACAGGCCTGCAGAGGTAGACAATAATATGAACGATATTTGAAACAGGAGGAGTGCTGGCAAATGTCAGTGTTCTGAAGTATTAGGAGTGCAGAGTGCAGAGGATCGGGAGGCATTATTCCAGCCCAGGGCTCCGTATGGAGATGCTAAGGGGTCCCAGAGCCGGAGGGAAACACACCCCCAGTTGATGCTACAGCCTGTGTCCCTTCACGCCACCTCCACTTGCACTTTACACACACACACACACACACACACACACACACACACACACACACACAAAGTGTGCATTCACCCACACACACCGCAGATATATTGAGCAGGTTTGGGAAGCAGGTGGATGGCTCTGGAATTATGAAAGCTAACCCAAACACACATCCCTGCATCCAGCTGTCACTGTCTGCCAGCATGTGTGGCATAGTAGGAGGGCATTTTTGATGGGGCTAGTTTGTGCAATTCCAGCAACGACCAGTTCGCATTTCCCCAGCGTAAGGGGAACCCGCCGCACTCAGGTGGGTTCCCAGTTCTTCCCATCTGGGTTACTGACTTCCAGAAAGAAGATTCTGCTGCCTCAATTCTATAGCATCATCCGTGTGTCAGCACGAATTCTCTCCTCAAGAGGCTGCCAAAGTTCTTCCAAGTCACATCACCTAGGGCAGAGTAGTGGCGCTCTGGGTCCTGGCGGTGGTGGCCACCTGGGAGGGGACCTGCGGTGTGGCTGCGGCCCAGCAGTGGTGTCTTGGGATGAGTTCTAAGTCCCCGGCTCCTTTCACTGGGCACGGCTGAAGTAGGAAGCCGAAGCAGCGAACTGCAGTGTGGCTCACATCGCACTACTACCCAGCGCAGTGCTGTCTATGAGCCGTTCCCAGTTAACGGTCACTTCCTTAGTTCACCACTATCCATGAAATGGTCTTAGTCAACATGTGCCACAATTTGTCTGGCTTTAGCCTGAGCCAGAGGAGCCTCGTTCTCTCTGACCCGGCCAGCCTATGATTTTCTTTGATAATAATGCTGACCTCCAAACATTTAGCATATATTTAAATTCAGATTTAAATTTGAATGTATACAATGTCATTAATTGTAAGCTATCAGTAAAAATCAGTAAAAAAAACCTTTTAAAAAGTGGGCTCTATTCCTTAGATATATCATTTCCAACTTGCATCTCATATTTAACTCTTTTCAGAGAAATGAATGACCTGTGACCTATTATAGCGCTATTTATTATTCATAGTCAACACCATTCACGTGGCCTAGACGGCTTTTGGCTAAAAATATCTGAAGGAAATAACAGGACTTTTTAGAGCCATGTTTTCTTCTTACAAAAGAAAGGAATTCCTTATATTATTTATTTATTTATTTTTTGAGACAGAGTTTTGCTCTGTTGTCCAGGCTGGAGTGCGGTGGTGCAATCTCGGCTCATTATAACGTCTGCCTCCTGGGTTCAAGCAATTCTCTTCCCTCAGCCTTCCGAGTAGCTGAGATTACCAGTGCCTACCACCATGCCTCACTAGTTTTTGTATTTTTTTTTTTTTTTTCAGATGGAGTTTCACTCTGTCATCTAGGCTGGAGTGCAGTGGTGCATTCTCGGCTCGCTGCAACCTCTGACTCCCGGGTTCAAGTGATTCTCCTGCCTCAGCCTCCCGAGTAGCTGGGATTACAGGCACATGCCACCATGCCCGGCTAATTTTTGTATATTTAGCAGAGACAGGGTTTCACCATGTTGGCCAGGATGGTCTCAATCCCTTGACCTCGTGATCCGCCTGCCTGCCTGGGCCTCCGGAAGCGTTGGGATTACAGGCATGAGCCACTGCGCCCAGCCTATAAGTTTTAAAGCATTAATGTTTTAAAGTTTTGTGATGTCTGGCACTATGTAATCTTAGGTAGTATAGGTAAAGGTCTTTAAAAGTATGAGGTATTGATTGGACAGATTTAAAGTGCTGGTAATTTTCATGTCAAACAAAACGGTACAAAATAGCCAGATACCCATTTAGGACCACACAGCAGCAGCACGCAGCAACATCTGAGCGGCATCTTTGCACAAGCTTTGTACCTTATATGGTAGGAGGGGCACAGAAACGTCTGTCTGCCTACTCCCCACAACTGTCCTCTTAACTAAATGTCACTCTTTAGAGTCACTCACTTCAATCAAAGCATGATTCAATGTCACATAGCTTAAGATATAAATGCTAAGTGACATTATTAAGACCGCTCTCTATATTGGCATTGCCTAGATTATCAAATTAGCCAAGAGTTAGGACAGAGAAAATGACACAACCAGGTACATCCTGCAGTGACAGGAAAAGGAAGAAAAGATTCTGAACATCCATTTTTTTTTTTTTTAGATGGAGTCTCGCTCTGGATAGAGTCCAGGCTGGAGTGCAGTGGCACAATCTCGGCTCACCGCAACCTCTGCCTCCCAGGTTCAAGCAATGCTCTGCCTAGGCCTCCTGAGTAGCTGGGATTGCAGGTGGCTGCCACCATGCCCGGCTATTTTTTTTTTTTTTTTTTGTATTTTTAGTAGAGACGAGGTTTCACTATCTTGGCCAGGCTGGTCTTGAACTCCTGACCTCGTGATCTGCCCACCTCGGACTCTCATGCTAGGATTACAGGCATGAGCCACCGCGGCCAGCCTCATTTCTTAATTTAAGAAATACATGGCTACCTCCTGTGTTTATGGCACCACAGCAACCAAGATGAGTAAGACATGGCCCCTGTATCAAAGAACATACTTCTAAGTTTACTGGGGAGACACACCTAATGTGTTATTAGGAGACACACCTAATAACTGCACTGTAAAGTATGAAGGAAAGTACCTTTCTTTCTTTCTTTTTTAATTGAGATGGAGTCTTGATCTGTCACCCAAGCTGGACTGCAGTGGTGCCATCTCAGCTCACTGGAATCTCTGCTGCCCGGGTTCAGGCAATTCTTGTGCCTCAGCCCCCTGAGTAGCTGGGACTACAGGTGTGTGCTACCATGCTTGGCTAATTGTTTTATATTTTTAGTAGAGACAGGGTTTCACCACATGGGCCAGCCTGGTCTCTAACTCCTGACCTTGGGTGATCCATCCGCCTTGGTCTCTCAAAGTGCTGGGATTACAGGTATGAGTCACTGAGCCCAGCCAAGACCTTTATTTCTAAGGGTTTTAAAAGGTTTAGAAAATCTTTCTGAAGTTTTTTTTTTTGTTGTTTGTTTCGTTTTTGAGATAGGGTGTGCAGTGGTGCAATCATGGCTCACTGCAGCCTTAAGTTCCTGGGCTCAAGTGATCCTCCCACCTCAGACTCCTATGTAGCTGGGACCACAGGCACCTGCAACCATGCCTATTTTTTAATTTTTTTGGAGAGTTAGGGGGTCTCACTTTGTTGCCCAGGCTGGTCTCAAATTCTTGGACTCAAGCAATCCTCCCACCTCTGCCTCCCAAAGTGCTAGGAATATAGGCATGAGCATTGCATCCGCCACCCCTCCACACCTTTTTTTTTTTTTCCTGAGCAGTTTTGGTTATATCAGAAGCTGGACTTCTCAAATAAAACAATTATCTGGTTACAGAACACAAACCAAGCCCAGGAAAACAACCTTTATCCTCTGTTGGGTGGAATTCTCCAGTTGCTCACAGAGGCCTCGCATGGTGCCCATATCCTTGTTGCCTTGTGAATCTCCAGGCTTTGTCTGTCAGGTGTGGGAGCCCTGGGCAGAGGAGTGCCACCCCAGACCCTAGACACTGAGTTCCTTCTGGCCAGCGTCACCGACATAACAGTGATCCAAGAGTGAATGCCCTGTGGTGCTTGGTTCAGCGGATGGTTTTGACTTTACTGCCGAAAGGATTCTGGTAAAGAAAAAAAGAATCCTGTTGTTCTCATTTGATACAGCGTCTTTAGAAGAAAGTGCATTATTATGGGCCAAATTGTGTCCTCCAAAAATTCATATCTGAAGCCCTAACTCCCAGTATTTGGAATGTGACTGCGTTTGAAGATAGGCCTTTAAAGAGGTAACGTGGGTTAAATGAGGTTATATGTATTATGGGTGAGCTCTGTCAGTCTAACTGGTGTTCCTGTAGGCGGACATTTGGACACAAAAAGAGACACCAGGGATGTGCATACATAAAGGAAGGACCATGTGAAGACAGGGCGAGGGCGGCTGTCTGCAAGCGCAGGAGCGAGGCCTCAGGAGAAACCAGACCTGCTGACACCTTGAGCTTGGACTTCTGGCATGCAGAACGCAAAAAAAAACATTTCTGTTGTCTAAGGCACCCAGTCTGTGGTACTTTATTATGGCAGCCCTTGCAAAGTGATACATGTATGGAAACAAAACCCGCCAGGAGTAGTGGCCTGCACCTGTAGTCCCAGCTACTTGAAAGGCTGAAGCAGCAGAACTGCTGTGAGCCGAGGAGGTCGAGGCCATAGTGGACTGTGATTGCACCACGGCACTCCAGCCTGGCCAAGAGTGAGGTCCTGTTTCTAAACATAGACACACACACCCCTAAAACAGATCTATGTTAAAATGCTTTGTCTTGATATTTTTATCAGATCTGAAACAAGGCTTTTGGCAACATGAGACTCCTATGTGGTCCAGAACTTTGAAGCAACTGCATTTGAAAGACTTTTAGGTTTCCTTCACTTGTCACCAAAATCTCTTACAAATTTCAATATGCAACAGAAGTTGTATATTAAAACAAATTTATGTGACCAATGTCTGAAATAGTTTGCTTAAGGAAGTCCTTAATCACTTCTAAGTGTTTTAAGAAGTTTTAACGTTACAATTTTTATTCTTTTGTCATAATTTTAGGAGGGCTTTTTGTCTTTTTTTTTTGAGACAGAATTTTGCTTTTGTCACTCAAGGTGAAGTGCAATGGCTAGATCCTGGCTCAATGAAACCTCCGACTCCTGTGTTCAAGTGATTACTCCTGCATCAACCTCCTGAGTAGCCGGGACTACAGGCGCATGCCACCACGTCCAGCTAGTTTTTGTATTTGTAGCAGAGACAGGGTTTCACCATATTGGCCAGGCTGTTCTCAAACTACTGACCTCTCAGGTGATCCACCCACCTCAGCCTCCTAAAGTGCTAGGATTACAGGCGTGAGACACCAAGCCCAGCCAAGGAGGGCTTTTTCTAATTTCCTGGATTAAAAAGACCACATGAGCAAGTAATTTGGCATGAATGGTTTGGGTCATGGAGGGAGGTGGATGGCACGGGGTGTGGCTTGTGGCAGCTCTAGCAGGTTTTCCTGAGGAGGAACATGCACTGGCAGGGGACTAGCCAGCTCGCTGCAGCCATCCAGGAGGATGTCACTGCAGATGCCAGGGTTGGAGGGGGTAGGCAGGAGGCCATGGATCTGAGGACTTGGAGGATACTCGGTGACTGAAAGGGGCACCCAAGGGACCTGTGAAACTCCGCTCGGGATGAAGCAGCTAACAGGCCCTTGGGAGACAGGGCCTCTGGGGGAGCAGGAACTGGGAACGGCGGGGCAGGCGCATTCGCTTTTGTACACAATGGGCTTGGTGTTCCCGAGGACCATGCAGGCTGTGCAGCAAGCAGGTGCTGTGGCTGGAGATGGAGGTGATGACTCTAAACGCAAGAGTGAAATTGGACAGAGAACACCAAGTGTGAAGCAGGCCAGAGGGAAAGATGGAATAGGGCGGCAGCAATGCCCACTGGGAAGAAGTGGAGCCCCCAAAGGAGACTGTGACCGAGGTGGAATTGGGAGGAAGAGAAGTGGGTAAGCAGCGTCTCCTGTTTTACAGCACTTCTCCAGAACACGTGCAGGGCCATTCCATGTTTGTGACAATCTCCTTGGGATATTATGCAAAAGGTTCAGACCCAGACTATGAGAAACACTGCTTTCAGGACAAGCTTTCCAAACACTGCTTTCAGGACAAGGTTTTCAAGACAAGGTTTCCAAATGTAGAGTCAGTAAAGAGCTGGTAAAATGAGGGCTGGCCCAGGTGATGGGGGCGCTGGAGAACTTAGCAACAAGGTTCCCAGCAGAGTCCTCAGAAAGCGAGAAGCAGACAGCAAAGCCAGATGGGAGAGGCAAGGAGAAGAGGGAGAAACCGGTCAGACGAGTTGTTTTCATTAAAAAAAAAAAAAAAACAACAACAAAAAAACCTAGCAGATAGTTGGACGTGTTTTAAAATGGAAAGCATGGAGAGGGAGAGTTTGAACACACGGAAGGGAAAATGAAGACGGAAGACTCTTGAACAGTCAGTAAGAAAGCGGGGTGAGGCTGTAACTAGGTGCAAAGTGAAGGCGCAGCTGGAGAAACTGGGAGACACCAGGGAGCCGGGGCGCTGCCTGAAAGCCTGGGTGGCCTTCTTGATGTGCGGGGCTGGGAAGCAGATGCAGGCAGAACGGTGCCCTTAGCCAGCGCGCAGGACCGCCCGGTAGCACGGCTGGGTTTCTCTCCCATTTCTCCATCGGAAAACACGTCAGTTACCTGGTTTCTCGGTCTTAGCGACACGTCCCCCTACTTCGCAGCTGCCTGCGGCTATCATGGCTCACGAAGACTTCTCCCCGGGGTTCGTGGTCACTGGGGTCTCACAACATGCACAACACAACTGATTCTGTCCTGCGCTATACTCAAAACGAATGAGACGAACCCCTGCTTCTAACCGCCTGCTGTTCCGGCGGCTGCTTTCCTGAACTTCCTGGGCAAGCCGCAGCAGCGCACCCCTCAGGACGGGCGGGATCCAAGCCCTGGAGAGGGGTCTTTTCTCCCCCGCCCTCATTTGGTTCGCCTTCCTTGTCACCGTCTCCTTCCTCGGCTTTGCTCCCTCCTAAGTCTTTTCCTCTGACCTTCCAATTTCATTTTCCCAATTGCCTCTCCACTAGTTTACGTGTGAAATATGGTTACTTCAAATTATGAAGAAAAAGGCCGGGTGCCATGGCTTAGGCCTGTAATCCCAGCACTTTGGGAGGCCAAGGCGGGAGGATCGCCTGAGGTCAGGAGTTCGAGACCAGCCTGGCCAACATGGTGAAACCCTGTCTCTATTAAAAATACAAAAATTAGCTGGGTGCGGTGGCCGGCGCCTGTAATCCCAGCTACTCCAGAGGCGGAGGTTGCAGCGAGCTGAGATGGTGCCACTGCACTCCAGCCTGGGTAAAAAGAGAGAAACTCTTTTTCTTTTTTTTAATATGAGAGCAAAACTCTTAAAAAAAAGAAGTTACACGAAATCAATCAGCTGACTTTTAAATCACTAAGCTAACTGTTGACTAAAGGAAAAATAAAATTGAAGAAACTTAACTTTGGCCAATAAAAACTAATCTGGTGTCTGAATTAGGATTTTTAAAAAGTAAAACTTCTTTGTTGAGTCAACCAGCCTGTGTCAACAGCTCCTTAAGAGAATTAACAGTTGAGCTTCCTTATCTGGGGGTTTTGTATACGAAGATTTAAGTAAGAGCAGATCAAAAATGCTCAAAAATCAATTAAAAAAAATAAAAACACAAATAGAAAATAGAGTATAACAAGTATTTACAGAGCACTTACATTGTATTAGATATTATAAGTAAACTAGAGATGACTTAAAGCAGATGGGAGGATGTGTGTAGATTATTTGCAAATACTTTGCCATTTTTATATCAAGGACTTGAGCATCCGTGGATTTTTGGTAACCAAAAGGGTCCCTGGAACCAATCTTCCATGGATACTAAGGGACAACTCTACCCATAAAAAATAAATATAAGAGATATATAAAATAAAACAGAAAGAAACTCTTCTATCTTAAATACTTAACTACTGTAAGAGGTTAAAAATGATTAGAGATCCTCCACTAAATGAACAGGTCTGTTTTTTAAAAAAAGGACAGTGACATAAAATTAACCAGTAAGGCCAGG
This sequence comes from Cheracebus regulus, assembly GCA_963574635.1. Classification (NCBI taxonomy): domain Eukaryota; kingdom Metazoa; phylum Chordata; class Mammalia; order Primates; family Pitheciidae; genus Cheracebus; species Cheracebus regulus. The sequence goes on along the minus strand of CAUYQU010062445.1, from coordinate 8,721 downwards.
TGCAGTAGCTCACACCTGTAATCCCAGCACTTTGGGAGACCAAGGTGGGCGCATCACCTCAGGTCGGGAGTTTGAGACCAGCCTGGCCAACATGGAGAAACCCTGTCTCCACTAAAAATACAAAATTAGCTGGGTGTGGTGGCGCATGCTTGTAAACCCAGCTACTAGGGAGACTGAGGCAGGAGAATCGCCTGAACCTGTGAGGTGGAGGTTGCGATGAGCCAAGATGGCGCCACTGCAGTCTAGCCTGGTCAACAAGAGCGAAACTCCGTCTCGAAAATACATATATATATATATATTTTTTCGTAGCTGTCTAAAATATATATATATATATCTTCAGTAAGAGACCAGCAACATCATATAAGTGACAGCTACTGAATATATATATATATTCAGTAAGAGACCAGCAACATCATATAAGTGACAGCTACTAATTTTAGTTGTAAGTTTAATGACAGTATCTGATTTGTTTTCCTAAGTGGCAAGCAGAGAGACCCTAAAATACAAATGAATATGCTCACACATACAAGCAGACTGATACTTCTGAATCACCCCACATTTCTATATTCTACATACATGGATTTTAATTAGTCAGATGAATGTGAAAGACAAACAGTGCATTTCTTAACTCTTAGAAGTAAAACTGTTTGTGAAATCTAAATTAAACAATGACATCATAAAGATGAAGACTTGCTCGTCACTGATAATTATAGATAATAAAACCTGACTTAAAATACTGTATTTTGAAAAACAAGTCAAAACTAAAACTCCTTAATGACAATGTAGTAAGGCCCACCTTAAGTACTGGTAGATTATTCATCTGTCTAGATACGCATGACTTCAACCTCCTCTATGGCCTCACAGTGAACATTTTAGACAACGCCTTAAACTGTGAAATTTCATTCAGATCAAAACTCAGAAAGTGTTACATTAACAAAATCCAATAAAATCTGATAAAATATTATAAATCATTTCAAAACACCCTTGGTAAATAAATTTGTATTTACAGACCTCCTTGAATATATAATAGGTAATGATGCAATGAAGACGTTTTTATAATATTTATTAAGATAACAAATTTATAAATTGAAAGACTCAGAGGCACATAGTTTAAAAGGCCAATACCATGGGAATAATGAAGTCAACACAGAAAAGTAAGAAGATATGAACAGTTACAACCAATACAAGATTTTCTTTAAAAGCCACATTCCCCTGGTGAACACATCATAGGAATCATCCTTCAAAATTGCCATGATAAAAAGTTATTTCCTTCAAAGAAAAATAATTCTTTCCGCCTACCAAGCCTAGAAAATCCTATTTACAATGCAGTGTCCTGCCTTTCATCAGTATTATTTAATATGGCCTCCTCTGTTCTGCCATTAGAAGTATGGAAAATTTTATAGCTACTGTATTTACAAATGCACATAATATTTAAATTTGCTCTTCATTGAGAACAACTGAATATATATTTAATCAAATCACAATACAAATGCTTTATAGTGTTGAAGACACATCTTATGGGGAAAGGTGTAGGGGAAGAGGTGTGTTTAGAATTACGTTGTTTCTGAAGGATTGCTAGGCCAGTAAGTCTGATAAAACTTAAGGGAGTCACAAAAACAGGTCTTTGTTGATGAAGAATTTAATTTATTTCTGTTTTAACTGGACACACTGGACTTCTTCAGTCAACCTTCACCACACTGTATATTTTGGTAACAAACCAAAAGCATGCAAAGAAGCCAATTGTTCCTATAAGAGAAAAAATAGAAATAAACCCTTTTTCAAAGGAAGTTTCATACTTTACACAAAAATACAGATTTATAATGACTGGTTCCTTAAAAAAAAGTCACAAAACTATAAACTATTACCCACCAGGAATATACTTCAGATCTATGAGCACATCTGAAAAATATATGACCATCGCAAATCAAGTTTCTTACAAAAATTGGTAGAAAATTTTTCTACTATAAGATTACCTAAGCTTTCTATAATACACGTTACTTTCCTTACTACATAGAAAATACTGAAGGATGTCAACTGTCCTTTCCTATTTAAGAGTATTTTATAACAAAATGAAAAACACTACTAGAATTTTTTAAGGTATGATATGAAAACATCAACAGGTTCAAGGAATGATTAAATGGGGATATTTTCCAAGTATGGTTATTGGAAGTTATCAGTCTTCTAAGAACTATAATTAAAATAATTCAGTAAGTCTTTACAAAATGTTAAAAGTGACATGATTAGGATAATAACAAAAATGCATCCTAGACGAAAATGAGACAGCATGGTACCAGAGAACAGAGCAGCTCTGTTACCAACTGTGTGTATCATCCTTGGGCAGGTTGTCCTGACATCTCCAAGCCCACTTATCTTTTTAAACAGGGAGAAATTTATCTGTCCTCATTGCCCCCTCATTGTCCTCGTAACAGACTGTTATGTAGAGTACATAAGATAATTCATGAAAAAAATGCATGCCTTGATTTTCAGGTATCAGTCTAGATTCCAAAGAATGTGAATGCTAGATGGGGACACTCTTTAAATGAGACAAAAATGAGGTTCAAAGGGGTTAAGTGACTGTCTCACAGTCACATGATGGTACTTGTGGCCAGAATTCAAATGCGTTTTTTCTGACTTCAAGTGTAGTACTCTTTGCATATGCACACATAGGGGATATAAATAGTCCTTGCATAAATTTTACATTTAAACCCCCAATGGTTTTCTCCATTGTTTAAAATGCAGTACTCAGAGAAAGTATTAAAGGAGATTTTCTAAATCAAGAGACTATACATGGAACATTACCGTGGAAAATTGCAAACGTCATTATACCCATCCTTACTCTGTGCAGGTATTGAGGTCCTACTATGTGCAAGGCACTATGTGTGTTTTCGAGGACATACAAATGTATCTTTTGCATACTCAAAAGGATTATTATTCAGGCTAGGGCTAGGGATATTTTCAGAAAAGCAATAATGAAAATATAGATATATTTATACAACCTTGTACTTACTTGCATAAATTTTGAGATGACAAAAAATATTTTAAGATGAGAAAAGCATTTAATCCCCATCCATGCTACTCTAAGAAACTTAAGTTAGTTACTTAATTTTGTTCTTAATATGGAATATATGTACATACTAAAAATGGCATCTTTCCTTTGTGACAGAATAATTACTTCTGTTTTATAAAATGGATTGACTTAAATAAAATAAAATGGCATTGCTTTGGAGTTCTGAAGCAAATATAGACCACACCCTATTTTAGAGAAAGGTAAAGGGGTCACTACTCCCTTATCCAGAATGCTTCCACGAAGTGAAGCTAACTATAAGTTACTGGTTAATTGGTTGGTTCAATTTGAGGTGGCTCCAGAATTCAGATTACGAAATTTGTTTAGCTCTGAATGAATGAAAACATAACACTTTAAAAATCAAAATCAGCTGGGCGCGGTGGCTCATGCCTGTAATCCCAGCACTTTGGGAGGCAGAGGTGGGTGTATCACCTGAGGTCAGAAGTTCGAGACCAGTCTGGTCAACATGATGAAACCCTGTCTCTACTAAAAATACAAAAATTAGCCAGGTATGATGGCAGGTGCCTGTAGTCCCAGCTACTCAGGAGGCTGAGGCAGAAGAATTGCTTGAACCTGGGAGGCAGAGGTTGCAGTGAGCCGAGGCTGCACCACTGCACTCCAGCCTGGGTGACAAGAGTGAGACTCCGTTTTAAAAAAAAAAAAAATCAGTAACATACGAGTGATGGTTAACCTATCATTTTTCTGTATTATATGCCTGGAAAAAGAAGATATTCACAATGATCATTATTTTTGATGTGTAGGCTAGGAATAAATTATTCTATATATGCATTTATAGACACACGGATAGGGCACAAAAAGAGTCATTCCTTGTTTCACTGGCTACTGCTGTTTTAGAGATGACTTATTACAATTTATGGCTCTGGACTGAAATCTATCATGTAGCACCAAGACACAACCCCCCACTTCCCATATCTGATCAATAACCTGGAATACAGAATCGCTGTAAGCGCCTGAAGGCTGAGGGAGCAGCAGAGGCACTTCGAAACCCGACTCCAGGCTCTGAAATGCTAACAGATGAGTGAAAAGTAGAACAAGTTTTCATCGGAAAAAAAAATTGTTTTTTTCTTTTCTTTTTGGCTCCTGTATTTTATTCCATAACATGCATAATGAGCTAAAATTTTAGATGCACACTTTGTGCAGTATTACTTGCGACAAAGAAAGGTGCTATAATTCTTTTCCTAAGTTCAGTAACTCACTCCACAAATGTTTACCAAGCACCTAGGGCTCTGAGACACAGAAAACTTTTATCTAGTTGGCTAGACAGGATATATACATACATAAAATTAATACCAATATAATACACACTATATCCTATTCAGTGCTTGAATTTTAAAGTGGAGATAAAAGCTTCTAGATGAAGGAATGTCCTATTATCTTTCCTTGATACCCTCTACCTGCTCTCAATCTCATCTTGACTTCACCTCATCAACCTCTATTTAATCCTAAACTTAAGTCACTATAGCTTCTACCCTATTTCTGAAGTGGCCAAAAAAACCAACTGCGTGTCCCTTTAAGAGGTTAACAGAGGAAAACCGTCAGCTGGTCCATGTATCCCTGAACCTTGACCACAACTACGACCCGGTTTAAACTTCTTCCCCTAGCTTCTGTTTTACCATCTTTATGCCACTCACAGGTGGGCAGACCCAACTATGCCTAGTTGTGTTGAGGACTAAATACAGAAGCACTCACAGAATAAGCCTTTATGGGTTTACAAAAAGACAAACATTTATAAATTATTTGTCTAAAAACTTATAAAATAAAAATAATCACTTAAATTCTATTTTTACCTGTAAATAGAAAGAAGATCAAAACCATTATCATGGTATAACCAAAGTACAGAATTGTGCTTGCTGTTCCTGTGATCTGCAGTTTTGAGAAGAAGTAGTGTATTGCATATATTAAGAAATAAACCGCAGTAAAGCCACTGGTTAGAAATGAACGCCATTGCCAATGATAATCCTAGATAGTAAAGAAAAAAGAACAAGAATTACATTCCAATTAATAGGTAACATGTAGCTTACTAAGGTTCAAAGCAAGCATAATAAATGAGACAGCCCCCAATCTACTTTGTGCTGTCAGTTCCAGGCTTTTTGTCCTATAAGTTCACCCATTCCTCACTCCTCACTAAAGGTGCTAAGAAGCACCCACTGTCTTTGGTGGGGCTGCTTAAAAACTGGCTAAAAATATGTGGAAGAAGCTTAAACTGTTTATGAATAATAGAGCATTAGGCTGTATTTCAAAATTTATCCTTCCCAAAGAAAAGCAATGTACAAATAGCCTACAACTTACTTACATGGCTCAACATTAATATTACTTACACTAAAGTCTAGTCAACCCTGTATTAGGAAGAAGATTATTCTATTAAGGCCTGGTTGGAATCCAATTTCAGTTATTACTAACATAATTTAAACAAGGTAGATTATTAAAATAGCTCTTCTTGCTTTTAAGTGGCTTATAGCTTAGCAGAAGATCTTTTAAAAGAGAACACTTCACTATCTCTCTTGCCCTTTGGAATACGTGAAAAATAAATATATGAAAAAAGCAAACTAAGATTAGAAAATCCTAAACACACACACACACACACACACACACACACACACACACACACACACACACACACACACACACACACACACACACACTGCAACAGCTAATCAACAAATGCAGCAAAATTGCAGGGTATAAGATCAACATACAAAAGTTGGTTGTGTTTTTACACACCAGCAATGAACAATCTGAGAAGAAAATTTAAAAATCCAATTCCAGGCCAGGTGCAGTGGCTCGCATCTGTAATCCCAGCACTTTGGGAGGCTGAGGCGGGTGGATCACAAGGTCAGGAGTTTGAGATCAGCCTGACCAACATAGTAAAACCCCGTCTCTACTAAAAATACAAAAATTAGCTGGGCATGATGGTGCACACCTGTAATCCCAGCTACTTAGGAGGCTGAGACAGGAGAATCGCTTGAACCTGGGAGGCAGAAGCTGCAGTGAGCCAAGATCATGCCACTGCACTCCAGGTTGGGCGACAGAGTGAGACTCTGTCTCAAAAAAAAAAAAAAAAAAAAAAAACCCAAAAAACAAAAAACCCAATTCCATTTAAAATAGACTTCAAAAGAGTAAAATACCTAGGAAGAAATTCAACTAAGGAAGTGGAAGACTTGAACAATGAAAACTAGAAAATTTTGCGGAAAGACATGACAGAAGACCTAAGGAAATGGAAAGATATCCTGTGTTTATGTACCGTTAGCCTTAATATTGTTAAGACAGCAATACTCTTCAAAAAGATCTACAGATCCAAGGTAATCTCAATCAAAATTCCAATGATCCAATAATTCCATTTTTGCAGAAATGGAAAAGTTAATCCTCAAATTCACAGGGAATTACAAGGGGCTCCAAATAGTTAATTATAAAAAAGAACAAAGCTGGAAGACTCAGCCTTTTTGATTTCAAAACTTAGTACAAAGCCACAATAATCAAAATAGTGTGGCAAAGGCCTAAGGACAGCATACAGACCACTGGAATAGTATGGGGAATCCAGAAATAAACCCTTACATCTACGGTCAATTGATTTTTGACAAGGTGAGAGATTTTGACATTAAATGAGGAAAGAATAGCTTCTTCAACAAATGGTGCCGGACAACTGGATATTCACATGTTAAATAATGTAGCTGGACACTACATCACACAAAATACAAAAGTTAACTCAAAATGGATCAATGACTTAAATACATGAACTAAAACTGTAAAACTTTGAAGAAAACATGGGGGTAAATATTCATAACCTTGAATTTGGCAATAATTCCTTTTTTGTGGGGGGTGGTAGGGTCAGGGTCTCACTCTGTTGCCCAGGTTCTGGAGTGCAGTGGTGCAATCATGGCTCACTGAAGCCTAGACCTCCTGGGCTCAAGTGATCCTTTCATCTCAGCCTCCCAAGTAGCTGGGATTATAGGTGCGTGCTACCATGCCAGGCTAATTTAGTTATTTTTTTACAGAGACAAGATCTCACTATGTTGCCCAGGCTGGTCTCAAAATCCCACCTCAGCCTTCCAAAGTGTTGGGATTACAGATAGGTGTGAACCACCACACTCAGCCCTAATTTGGCAATGATTCTTAGATATGACGCCAAAAGCATAAGCAACAGAAGAAAAAAGTAGATAAATTTGACTTCATAAAAATTTAAGACTTTTGTGCAAAGGACATTATCAGGAAAGTGAAAAGATAACCTATAGAACCAGAACTGCAAATCACAATCTGATAAAAATCTACTATCCAGAATACATAAATAACTCTTACAACTTAACAAAAAGACAAACAACCAAATTTAAAAATAGGATAAAGACTTGAATAGCTATTTCTCCAAAGAAGACATACAAATGGCTAACAAATACAAGTACAAATGCTCATGATTAGTCAATGGGGAAATGCAAATCAAAACCAGAATGCAACACTACTTCACACCCACGAGGACAGCTACAATTTTTTCAAAAAGGGAAGGTGAGTGTTGGCAAAGATGTGGAGAAACAGAACCTATGTAAATTGCTGGTGAGAATGTAAAACGGCACAACCACTGTGGAAAGGTTTGGTAGTTCCTCAAAAAATTGAACAGAAAGAACTACCATATGATCCAGTGACTCCACTCCTAGATATATATCCCAAACCAAAAACAGGTACTCAAATGAAAACTTGTACATGAATGTTCACAGCAGCATTATTCACAACAGCCAAAAAGCAGAAACGACACAAAGGCCCATCAATGGATAAATGGATAAACAAATTTATCATTCTGCCATAAAAAGGAATGAAGTACTCTACATGCCACAACATGATGAACCCTGAAAACACGCCAAGTCAAAGAAGATACATAAAAAAAGGCACATATTATATGATTCCATTTATAAGAAATGTCTGAACAGGCAAAACAGTAAGAAAGCAGACCATTGGTTGCTAAGGCCTGGGGGAAGAGAGGAATGTTGAGTAACCGCTTATGGGTATGGGGCTTTAACTAGGGGTGATAAAACTATTTTGGAACTAAACAGAGGTGGTGGTAGTGCAACACTGTAAATATAACTAAGTGCCATTAAACTGTCTACTTCAAAATGGTTCATTTTCTGTTAGGTGATTTAATCTCAATTTTTTGAATAACATACTAAGTTTAATAAAGTTAATTTTTTCGCCAATATATAATAGATTTAACACAATCTAAATCTTAAAATTCAGTTCTACATATTACATAAGGATACTATCATTTCGATGCTGCCATGAATAGAACTCACTACAATGTGATTATAGAAACTTTTTTTTTTTAGAAAAAGAGAGAAAAGGAGAAAGAAAGAAAGAAACAGCAAAAGAAAGAAAAAAAAGAGAGAGAAAGAAAGAGGAAGAGAAAAAGGGAGAGAGAATGGGATTCTTGTTTTATTGCCCAGGCTAGAATACAGTCCAAAAATGGGTATTAAAAACCTCTTTTATGCCAATAATCGTGTTTAACAATGGAGGCAGGAAGGAATAGGGGATGAAAATAACAAATAAGCAGCCAACCAATATTTTATTTAAACCTGTGAAATGCTATGCAATTGCTGGGGAGTGATTTACTTCCAGTTATGTGGTCACTTTTAAAATAGGTATAATGTGATAGTGAG
>CAUYQU010062444.1:0-36559 GCA_963574635.1 Cheracebus regulus | reverse complement strand
TTGTTTGCATACTGGGCTTCTTAAGGGAAGACCAGGCTGTGCAAGCAAGGGAGAGGGGAACATGCCCGAGCATGTCTGAGCTTGCCCGGAGCATGCCTGAGCTTGCTCAGGGCTTGTAGAAGGGAAAAAGGGGGGGGGGGGAGGTGCGTCCGAGCTCCCAGCAAGGCAACCAGCCTTACAAAACCTAATAGCTAAGATATACTGAAAACTTTTATATTGCAGGCACTATTCTAGGCACTTACATATATTGTCTCATTTTTCACCAGCTCCCTATAAAGCATACTTTTGTTATCCCATTTTACAGTTATGGAAAGTGAGGCTCTATGAAGTTAATTATCTTGCCCAAGATCACACAGCTACCAGGTGGTGGTACCACTAGCTCTTTGAGGGTCAATAAGGTGAAAAGTTAGTAACTACTTGCAAATAGCTCTTTATTTCTCTGTGGCTAGAAATAATTTTTTTATACTTGGTTTAAAACTTCATTTTGTTTAAATAGGGTTTTAAAGGTCCAGGGAAAGAATTTTTTCAATAGGCTGTATCACATCATAATTTAACAATGGCAGGGGAGTTTTTAATTTAGTGGTTGATAGATATAATATAAATGAGTTCAATTGTGCCTTGATTAAACAAGAATAGTTACAGCCACAAGACAGACGAGAAGCCAGTTTCTATCCTGGGAGTTCAATGTAGGTTAGAATCCAGGGGCTTAGCAGAATCAGAGACAGATCTTGCTGAAGCAACAGTATGGTGAGAAAGTTACTTCGTCAGAATAAGTTGGAAATCTAGTAACCATTTGGCAGAAGACTGCAATTCATAAAAGCAACTATTTCCAAAGGCAGCCTCACCGGTGATAGATCTGACCCTATAACCAAGGCCAAAGTAAAGAACTGCTGATGCAAAGTAAAAATTATATACCTACCATGAGTTAAACACAGATTAATTCCAAAAGAGTTGAGAAGATGACTAATAATCTTACTGCTTATCAGGCATCTACTAGGTGTTAGCCAGTCACCCTGTTAAGCCCTCTATATATGTTATCCCATTTAAACCTCAGATAAACTGCATGGAGCATTTTTATCTCCATATTACAGATGAGGAAACAGAAGTAAATTAGAATAAGTAACATACTCAAGATCATCGAGGTAGGAAAACCACCTTCAAGCCTAGTTTAAAGCCTCTGCTCTTTCTACTTCTTGACACTCCCTCAGCTATTACTGAACATAGATTCTTATTTATTTCTGTAATAGCTTGGATTATTTAAGCAACAGAGTTTTGTTTCCAGAAAATAGAACCCCTTATTTTCAATTAACCACATTGGCTATCAAGGTCTGTACAGCACTTTTTTGCTATGAAAAGCAAAATTGTCTTGAAGAGCAACCCATTACAGCTGCTCCAGCCTTTGTCCCTCTAGCTCAGAAGGTCTATAGCATGTGCTTAGAGTTTGCAAATCTTATACACCAACAGAATAATACACTCCATCATTCAGGAGTAACGTGCTAGGATTGAAGGTGGTTAGGTGGAGAGAATGGATATTGCCTGACTAGTGCAGGGCAGTCATGCTGGTAAATATACAGAGAGGACTGGTACGGTGTTTTGATTTGTCACTACTTATGTTAAGCAGGCAAATATTTTGAATGTCATCTTTGTGAGGAGAGGCTTATTGGGTCACAGAAGGTAAATGATTGTTTCTTTAATTTGTAAAAATTATTCTGTAAGCAAAAAGACCAGTAATAAATAGGTAACTAATAAGAATACTGAACATAATTATGAAAAGTGGTGGAGCTATTTGCCAATTTCAGCCCTGTGGACACATTCTAGAAAGTTTTAACTGCAAGAAATGCTCAGTTATGTTCAAGTCAGGAGGAAATGCTGATTGAGAAACATTGAAAATCACAAATTCCCCTTACTATTTAGGTGATAGAATTCTTTATTTTTGTTCCAATTATGCATGGTATTTAAATACGGAATATTCTGGAAGCTCTGCTTAACTGTTTCAGAGGACTTCTATTTTTATTAAGTGTGGACTTTCTTAAAAATAATTATCTCTATGAGATCTAGCATGTGCAAAGTGCCTATGCTAGTGCCAGCTCACTACTCAGGTAGCTTAGCTTCCTTTTCCTTCCTGGAACTCTAGCTGCACAGACTTGTTCCATGATCCAGTCATCACCTGGATGTAATTACCTAAACTGTAGTCACTTCGAAAGAAATAATAGTTTCTAGGGTATTACTATTTTTTCATAAACAAAAACCTATGCAATTAATGTGGATGTTATAAGGCATGTTAAGTTCATATTTTCTTTTTTCTCTCTCTCTTTTTATTTTTTAAGACGGAGTCTCACTCTGTCACCAGGCTGGAGAGCAGTGGTGCAGTCTCAGCTCACTGCAACCTCTGCCTCTCAGGTTCAAGCGATTCTTCTGCCTCAGCCTCCTGAGTAGCTGTGACTACAGGCATGCGCCACCACACCCAGCTAATTTTTGCATTTTTAGTAGAGATGGGGTTTTAACATACTGGCCAGGATGGTCTCGATCTCTTGACCTCATGATCCGCCTCCCTCAGCCTCCCAAAGTGCTGGAATTACAGGTGTGAGCCACCACACCTGGCCTAAATTCATATTTTCTTCATACAAATATAAGTTTACTGGGCTTTTTTATCTGATAACTATAGTGGTCTAAGTCTAAATCTTCAAAAAAAATTTTAAAAAATTTTTCTGAATTGGATGAAATTATAGTAAGATGGCCAGAAAAATGATTTATGATCAGACCCCAAGAGAGTAATCAATTTACACTTTGAAGCATGAAATCTGACTGCCTTTTTCTCTAATGTAACACACCAGGTACTACAATTTATTGGCCATAAAACTACTCATCCATACTCAAAGCATTTTGTCCCATGATCTCTCTCTGCAATTTTCAATGAAAGGATTGATGTGAAATCGGTTAACTATATACTTCATATGGAAAAAACTCCACCAGTGTTTTTTAGTTCTGCTTAGGAAGAAGACTGCCATACACTGGTAATGGAATTCTGCAGTTAACATTCACAATATATTTTATTCAATTGACTATTAATTTTTAAGGCCTCCAGAATTATTAATCTGTCTTCCCACATACTTTTTTCTTCCCCAGGTTATAAAGTTAGACATTTTCTTTTCCAGTTTTTCAAATTTACTACTGCAACTACCCTTCCTTCCAAAAGATTTTCATTCAGAAAATAAGGTGATTTAATTTACGTTGCTTTAAAGTTAACAGATTTCTAAGTAATGTCAAGCTCATTCCTCACTATTCAATTTATATTCAAAGGTCCAACTGATGCTCATATTACAAAGATTGATAGAGTAAATTTCAAATGTTCAGTAAACATTTCAAGGACAATCAAGAAAGATGCTTGGATCTTTTGTAAACATGTATTCTGGTAAAAATTCCCAAAATTTCTATAATTTGAATATGAAGAGGTCTATTTCATTTTCAATATCATGTATGTCAATGCTTTTTCTTCTTTAAAACCTGTTGTGTATTAAAAATGGAAAGTTTACATTTTTATTTTCAAAATGTTTTGAATCTTGGGAATTCTTCCCCTCTTTTAAATAAATTATAATAACACTTTTTATAATTTCTTTATAATAATAAAAGAAACTTTTTATTATAAGATAACTTTTTAGTTATCTTAAAGTCACTTTTACACTTGCCTTTAAATTTATTTCCATTTGGAAATGAAACATATCACCTATTGTCTCTGAATCTTCTAGAGCAAAAAGTTTTAGTCACAATCTGAGGAGAAAGTATATTTTGTTAAGGTCGAGTGATTCCTTTAATAGAATAACTTCTCTATAAAAAGGACTAGGAGACTGTAATCATTTTTATCTAATTATGCTTTGCTTTGAGTATGTTCAATCTAGCACAAAAGCCTTGCTAAGTAATCAGCTATCACCTCTCATTCATAAGGGTCTTTCTTTGATTGTAAGAAAAACAAATTTAGTAGTAATTCTCCGCACTCCAGACAACTGTTCATTATACAAGGAACTGCCCATTAAAATCACTTTAAAATAGGCTTTAGAGGGTTATCAAGAAGAATGCTTTCGAAGTTTCTAAGATACTTGATATGTAAAACTGAACAAACACAGATTTAGTCAAATACGAGTATTAAACTACTTACAATTTGAAACAGGCTGATTTATACTGTTTCTGATGTCCTGCTAACTTATTTTAAAAGTGAGGAAATTTCCTATGACTTGAATTCTTCTATATGTTTTCCAGAGCAAGTTGTATTGATAAATCATCTAGTTCCTTATTACAAAACGTGTAGTCCATGGACCACACTGGCATCATCTGGGAACATGTTAGAAATGCAGCATCTCAGACCTACTGAATCAGAATAGGCATTTTTAGTGATATGCCCAGGTGATACATAAGCATATGAAAGTCTAAGAAGCATTGATCTACTTAACATTGATACTTGGAAGGGCTAAACACCCTTTATTACAATTTTCCAATCTATGTGCTTGGATGGGCTGTTATGCTGCAAATGGTTTGCAGGTAAAGGACTCACCTAAGGACTCCCTCAACCCTTGGAGCAGATGGGTGGAATTGACTCGGCCAGAAACCCCCAGAGCATCTCTAGCCACCTGCAAGTGGCCTTGTCTCTTAATCCCAGTGTGCCGTACAGACACCATGTTCTATATGTGCCACTACATAGAAAAGGTAGCAAAGCACTGCTCTGATAAATTATGTTTAATCGGGTAATAATTTGATGGGACAAACCAGAGGGGAAAAGTAAATCGAAGGGAGAAGTCAAAGCTCTTGAGCACAGACACATCAACAGTGAGGAAGTCAGAGTGAGACTGGAAATTTGCTCCTATTCTTCAACTCTTTGCAAAGTTAAATAAGATCTGCACAACTAAATGGTGTTGGAAGAATAGTTCTTGTCTGGCAGAGTTAAGCCCTTGCTTTAAAAATGATTAGCCAATTAAAAATAATGTTAATAAATATTAACTAGTTAATTAATTAAAAAGATATACCATTACAGCCAACAACATGCATAGAATTGTTCGACAGTTAAAACTTTAGCAATCGCAACAGGAAGATCACTTGACAGTGTGTCATGAATATTGCACAGTCCCTGTTCTCCATAGTGAGAAAACTTCCAGTTTTCCCTCAATATGGGCAGATGCCTTTCACAGAAAAACAGAAACATAAAGTACTCCTCTCCTCCCTTACTAAAAGTGCTAGTGGATACGTAGATACCAATCTCGTAGCTCTCAGAGAACAGGAGAGAGAAGAGAGAAAGAGAGGAGGGAAGAGGAGGGGAGGGGATGGGGGGAGGGGAGGGGGAGGGGAGGCAGAGAGAGTAGCACTTATGAAACAGATGTCAGCCTAAATAAGTCAAAAGAGTCAGAATCTAGTTTAAAGAGAGTTTATTCAAGTGTAAAGTTTGAGGATGGCTGCCTGGCAGAGTCCGATGAATGGAAGTCAGTGCTCTGAAGTGCAGAAGTTTGGGGTTGTTTATGTAGACAAAGCTTAGGAAAACTTTACAGAATTTCAACATCTTTTTATATAAGGCTTAATGTATAGTTACAACGATCTGATTAGTCGAGGTGGTCTTTTTCTTTCGAGAAGGTATATTTAACCTCCAACATTACAAATGTAACAGTCATGAGGTCTTTTACATCATCTGGTCTGAGCTAGGTACAGGACAATAAAAGAGGCAATTAATCTCTAGCAAAGATCAGTGACTAGAAGGTGAACAGGTCTGGCCTCTGGTTGTTTACAAAACAAGAACAATGAGGAAGAGAGCTAATTTATAATCTAAGAAGCAGAAGTTGCAAATATGCTACGTGACTCAGTCTCCAGGGCTTAAATTCTTCTTTGGCACAATCAATTTAGAGGGTCCTGCAATTTTATTTTCTTTTACACAGAAAAGCCTCAAAGTAATAAATAAGTCACTGGTGGCAGGCATTTAGCAAAGCATATTGGAGAAAAGCAATATTGTTTATAAGGATTCTGTGCTTACCAAAGACTGAACTTTGGAAAAATTATCTAATAAGACTGGGTGGTCACTTTAATTTGTATTAAAGGTCATAATAACGAAGTCAATTGTTCTTTATTTTTTCATTGTTGAATACATGTGGGTATACAACAAAAACAACAGAAAATTCAGAAGAGGATCAACAAGCCCAAATATCAAGAGAATAATAGAATATAGACCAAATTAGAATGACATTTCTCTTATCCATATTTGTCAAAGTGTTTGACCAGTGCTTTGATGGAATGGCTTAGAAGTTGATATAAGAACCCAGCTATAACAATTGTCATTGCTGTACGTGGCATTGTGCTTTAGTTAATTTTTCAGCTAATACATTATCTCATTCACTAATATGATTCTATCTCAATTTTTTTTTTTATTTTACAGAGAAAAAACTAAAGAATCTAGGTTTCAGCTTCTCTTACAGCATAACAATGACTTTAATTTGGTTTATCTTACTATAGGTTTTTTTCAAGCCTATTTTCCAAATAATTATTAAAGAAACTCTTTGAGAACAAACTATTTTATGTCACCTTCCTGCTTCCATTGCTCCAATTACATCTCATAGCTTTCTGGATTGTTTAAATTCCTTCATTTGGCACTGATGTTTCTTTAGGATTTCTTAAATCTCAACTTCCTGTGCTGCTCCATACCCACCTGCATCCAATTCCATCACACTGCTGTCGTCCTCCAAGCACACAATGCTTTAGAGTGTCTTGTGCCTTTGCACCTGGTGTCACCCTACAAACATGCTCTTCTCCTTTGTTCACTTGCAAAATCTTTCTCATCCTTGAAGCTTCAGCTCCAGTATAACTTCCTGTAGAAAGTCCTTCTCTCTTCCCTCTATCTTGTGAAGTGCTCTAACCCTGAGCATGTCTTGATCACAGAATTTTTCACAGGGTATTGCCGTCAGGACCCGTTTCATGGGTGTGTGGCCAATGCAGTATCATTGAGCCTTGCACTCTGAAGGGCCCCATACTTTATTTAATGCTCTGTTGTCATCATCTTGAAATTCTTAATAATTTTAGCTTTGATTTGTGTTTTGTAGGTGAAGTCCAATGGGACAATGAAGTATGCACATGAAGAGAAGAGATATATGCAATATGCATGCAATGGACTGAATGAGCAGAGGATATACAAATAATATGCATGTAAAATATGTATATGAAATCCTAACCCTCAATGTGATGACATTGGGAGGTGTAAAGAAATTAGTCATGAGTGTGAAGGCTTCATGAATAGGATTAATGCCTTATTAAAGGAGTCCCAGAAAGAGAGCTCTCTTGCCCTCTTTCCACCATGTGGGGATCCAGGAAGACAGCTATTTGCTGACCAGGAGTGAGCCAGCATCAGAACCTGACCATGTTGGCATCCTGATCTTGGACTTCCAGACTTCAGAACTGTGAGAAATACATTTCAGTTGTTTTTAAGCCACACCGTTTATGGCATTTTATTATAACAGCTGAACTAAACCAATGCATGTCAGCCATTCCTTACTGCCCCATTAGCATAAACAATTTGCAATGCCAAAGATCACAGAATTCCAGTGCACCCACATGCATGAAAGTTCTGCAAGACTCGAAATTATACTACAAGATAAGCACGTTACATGGACTACTGAGTAAGCAGTGGCACTTAGAATTTCAAGAGGCCATGCCTTACCTTCCAACTAGAACTTTATGTGAATGCATAAAGAAAGCAATGTTGTAAGAAACATGAATGAGCAAGAAATTATCATTTTTTTCAACTCTTATTACTTCCCTATATTAGCCAACCACTCCTGCAGAAAATTTTATAGAAGAAAGAGAAAGATAGGGGAATCCGTAGCTCCTTTGCTTGCAGTGCATTACTAGTTAGTAAGCTAAATGTAGAGTGTTGGTAGAATGCATGAATGACAAGATGTGAAAAGAAAAACAGTCGAGTTAGCCTTGTGCAGCATTTCTACTGTTCTGGCAAAAACAAAATACTACAATTACATCATTTTAGTGATTCTGCATGAATTTAATGTTGCAATATTTGAATTTAAAATCAGCATTGTACGATACAAATGTGGATGACAAAATTCATGCTAATAATTTAAAGTTTAATTTTTCTTACTTAGAATATTAAATACTACATAAAAAATACCATGCCAAGTCTTACTACTGCTTATGTTACCTTTTACTTGCTTTTTCAACAAGAGGTTTCACATTTTTATTTTGCAGTAAATCCTACAAATTACATAGCTGGCTATGATATGATAGTAAATTCTGTTTTCATTTTCTATGTACCACATTAAATTAGGAGTTGCTTAAAGGTGGGGATTGTGAAAAGTATTTTTGTCTTATTATTCCTAGTGCTTACATATAGCAAGCTCTCAAAAAATGGATTTCAAATGGCAATTGCAGTTAATTTTAATGTTTCAAGAAAGGTGAGAGCAAGGAAGCAGTTCTTTTTCCAGATGCATCTCAAGTATATTTTGTCCTGAGTGTGTCAAATATGGAATCTAGAGAGTAAAACCAACTTCCTGGTCAATTGGCCCTGGAATTGAACACTGGCTAGGTCTCCCTTGTGGGAGATTTACACTGTGTCTTGGAATCATTCTGTGAGTAAGTAAGTGGCTGCTTACTCACAGAAACGTGGGATAACAAGTGCAGAGGATCAGAACTGGCAATAAACATGCACATGCAGGCATAACATGGGTTGGGAGATTTGCCTCAGATGCTAAACTGGATGTTTATCTAGGTAGATAAAAGCATGATTTCCCCATTGGCAACTCCAGTGGTTCAAAGTGAGGTAAGAGGGTTCTGACATATGGACTAGGACCAGCCACACATGTAGTTGGTGGCCTGGTTCCCCAGATTATTATCAAACAGGAATAATGTGAATATGTGAAACAACCTGGGAATTGGTCATTAGAGAAGCTGGGAATCAGCAGCAGAACTCCAGGCCTCAGGGAAGGGCAACGGAAGGGGAAGACAGGGCCTCAGTCATGCAGGGCAGTGGAGTCAGGGAAGGTTCCCAGACAAGACCTTGAAAGGACCAGAGCAGGAGCCTGACCCATAACCAACGCCAAGGGTGGGATGGGGACCAAAGAAACAGAGACTGTGATAGGCTCAGGCACTGAATGGGTTAATGACACAGAACGTGAAATGGATAGGGAGAATAAAGGAGAAGGGAACCTAGAGGCCAAAGAAAGTATTTCAGGGGAATGTGGAAGAACACAGAGAAAATATCCAGTACTAAGATTAAAAAAAAGCATACAGTTTGGTTAGAGAAAAAAAAAAAGACAAATATATGTGAAACAAAATAGAGTTGAAATTCAACATAACATATTAGAGACAAATAATGAAGTTCTTATTTAAGTACTTTAAGAAGTCAAAGTGAGTTGGAGAAGGGAGAAAAGGCTTCTTGGAGGTGGCATAAGACCTGGATGTTCAAGGAAAAAACACTCAGTCCACTCAGGAGGAATATAATGATCCCGCAGAGAGCTGCAAATGGGAGTGGTCTCCATAAGGAGTTTGTGCTTAGGAGTGTGAAGTGTAGGTAAGAGCAGTATGATAGGCTGAATCATGCCCCTTCCAAAGATATCCATGTCCTCATCCCCAGAGCCTCTTAATATTGCCTAATACAGCAAAAGGAACTGTGCAGGTAAGACCAAGGGATTGAGATAGATTAGCCAACTAGACCATTATTTGAATGCATAAAGAAAGCCAATTATTACCTTTCAACTAGAACTTTCTTTGAATGCATAAAGAAAGCAATGATGTTGTAAGAAACATGAATGAGCGAGAAACTATCATTTTTTTCAACTCTTACTGCCTCCCTATATTAGCCCAATACAGTCACACTGGTCCTTATGAGAGGGACACAGGAGGAGTCAGAGTCAGAGGAGAAATCAGACTCCTGATGATGGAAGCAGAGACTGGAGTGATGTGCTTTGGAGAAGGAGGAAGTAACTGCAAGCCAAGGAATACAGGCAGCAACTAAAAGCCGAAAAAAGCAAAGAGGCAGATTCTCCCCTCAGAACCTCCAGAAGGAAAGACCCCACCAACCTCTTGATATTTGTTCAATCAAACTGATTTTTTGCTTTTGCCTCCAAAATGGTAAGAGAATAAATTTGTGTTGTTTGAGCCACTAAATGTGTTGTAATTTGTTACAGCAACAGTAGGAAACTAAAACCAGCAATAGGAAGCATGGACTAAGAGCTCTTTGTGGTCACTACAGTCATGCTTATGAAAAATAAACGTAACCAAGCATATGAGAGAACTTGCTGTGAGATGCTTTCTTCTGGGTTCACAATGGATCACAGCAGCCTACCCTGAGCTAAGCTCTGGACAGCGGAGGCTCCGCTGAACTCAACCTTAGCACCATGTTGAGAATCCTCAGCCGCTAACAGATTTTTTCTCATAGTCTGGAGGCTGGAAGTCTGAGGCGAAGGTGCCAGCAGGTTTAGTTTCTAATGAGGTCTCTTTCTGACTTAGATAGCCATTTTCTCACTGTGTCCTCACATGGCCTTTTCTCTGAGCATGTGAGGAGAGAAAGATCTCTGTTGTCTCTTACTTTATGTGGACACCAGTTCTATTGGATTAGGGTCCAACCCTTATGACCTCATTTGACCTTATTACCTTCTTAGAGGCTCCATCTCCTAATACAGTCATACTGAGCATTAGGGCTTCAACATGTGAATTTGGTGGGGGACACAATTTAGTCCATAACGGGTGATAATGATCAAGATGGCATCATCCTGTACTTTTAGGATCCATGACCTCATATATATCATTGATATGAAGACCATATCAGAAAGCATAATGAAAAACACTTCCAGAACACCCTTTAATTTTTATTCATACTCAAGACTTTCCTAATGTCACGATCTGTCAAGGAATTCATCCGTCTGCCATAAAAAAGAAAAGGATACCAGGTGGGTTACTGTGACCTTTTCCCCCACTCACCTATGTGAACTACTAATTATAGAAAGTACAATGGAGAAAAGATTTTGTTCAAAACCTTGCAGCTGGGACCCTGCTGTCTGGATGTAATTATACAAACTGGTATTGATTTCAGGCAGGACAGGAAGGCTACCATCCCAGCTATATAAAGTGCCTAGGAGCTCCTCTAATTACCACTAACTAGAGATTTAGTCTTCTATCTCTTTCAAATAACGTCAGCAGCAGCAGAGACAGCCTGCACCTTCCAACATCACACTCCTTCATTAGTTTGCTCTGACTCACCCGCCTCACATCCTACCCGTGATGAACTTTCCATCCAGTGATTTATTTTTCCATATACTCAGTAGCACTTAAGCAACTGCCTTCTTTTCACCTTTCTTTCCTACCAAATTATTATCATGTCTCCTCTATGCAAGGACATTCATATATGCTATTTTATTCAGGCCTCATTATAACTTTTCTAAGTAAATATCATCACTCTAGATGGGTAAAGTGGGGGTCAGGGTGGTTTTACAGCTTGACACCGGCATTGAGTCACCCCAGTAAAGATCTGGAAGGATGGAAGGGTAAGAGAAGGGGGAGAGAAAAATGGAAAAAGAAGGGGAGAAGGGGAGAAGCCAGCACTACTAGGGGGCTGGCTGTAGTGAAGTCTGCAAGGCTTTACCTCAGCCTCCCCACAGGGTCAAGATGAGCCTACACATTCCCCAGGTTCCTCTGCTCAGATACTAATTTCATGAAAATTCACTGTAATGAGAGCTTGTACAACCTTCTTGATGACAATTAGCGGGACTTGCTGTCCATACATAACAAAGCGGTAGTGCTTCTCTATGAATAAGCTCTGACTCCTCTGTCTAATGAGTGCTTACAGTCAGCCTAAAGGAAAACATGCTCTATCTTTGCTGTCAATTTCCTCTGGTGCTCAGTGCATGAGAATAACTTTTTTGGGGCCTTTGTTTCATAGACTTCTCTCCAGCCAAGTTAGAACAAGACCACCAAATCTGCCCAAAGTCCAGCTAGTTCCCTGGGTCAGCCCCAGATATGACCAGAGCCAAGAAGTCCTGTGATATCGCACCCATCCAAGCACGGGGGGAGACTGGCTTCCCTCTCAGCGGCCCTGTCTCTAGGGCTACAGCTTTGATTTCTTTGGGAAGATGTGCAATGGCCTGGCTTTACTTCTCTTTTTTCCCTCTGTGGCCTCTGAGTTGGGCAACATGGGCTGGATGCCACAGGACAAACCAATAAATATTGTCCTACTTCTGTTTCTCTATGAGAAAAATTGAAATAATCACTGAGATGGTTAATTTTATATGTGAACTTGATTGGGCCATGGAGTGCCCAGGTATTTAGTCGCACATTATTCTGGATGTGTTTGTGAGGGTGTTTCTGGGTGAGATTAACATTTGAATTAGAAGACTGAGTAAAGCACATTTCATCCCCAGTGTGGGTGACCCAATCAGATGAAGGCCTGAATAGAACAAAAAGCCTGACCCTCCCTCTAGTACAGAGGGGACTCCTCCTGTATGAATGCTTCTGGCTGGGACAATGTTTGTTGTTTTTCCTGCTTTTGGACTCAAACTGAAACATTGGCTCTTCCTGGATCTTGAGCCTGCCAGCTTTCAGACTGGCACTACACCATGGGCTCTTCTGGTTCCTACATCTTCGGACCCAGACTGGAGGTCTCCACCTTCTGACTGTGGATCTCTCAGACTCCGTAATCACATGAACCAATTCCTTAGCAGGAATACATACTCATTCTGTTTCTCTGAAGAATCCTGACTAATACAGTCACTGATATACAATTTTTGTGAGCCTTTTAGAATATGGTTATGTTGACAAAAAATTTTGAAGTTGTCAGACAAATGCACAGTGTAAAAACCACAATTTGACCAAGGCCTATCTTAATTGAGGGATGAAAGAGACGGGGTGACTGGTGCTTAGTGTCCCAATCTGTCCTCAGGCTGATGTCATTCCCTGTTGGTCCCCAGTGCTGAAATCAATGAGGGTGGTATGATTTCTAGGCTCCAAATTCAGGAATTAAAAAATATCCATTTCTTTATTTTCTCTAAATCAAATGGAATATAAGTGTATCTATCTAATCAAGCTGCAATGTTAGAGATTCATCTTATGTAATATCGGGCTGACTTTCTGTTCAAATCTAAAAAGAATCTGGAAGTCTTATTCGTGTTTAGAAAATATCACTCTCCTTCAGTTGCTTTGAGGGTCTTCATTCTTCAGGCCATCATGAATGCCACTATAGCTACATTGCCTAGTGCACAGGTTCCTCACGCTCTGGTAACTTTAAGTCAGGTCATCTTATGGCAGATATGGAAATGTTTACAGAGACTGGAAATCCAACCACCCGCACAGGCACCCCATTACCACCTTCGATGTGTTGCCACACTCTTTGGGCACAGAATTAAGCTGCAGCAAATTTAAAGATAAGCTATTTTCTTTCAATTAGTAATTGAGTCCAGCTACACCCACAGCCCATACACTCTTCTCCCCCTTCTCAAAAGAGAGAAGTCTTTTGCTGTTCTCTGCTCTTTCTCTCCTTTTTCTCAAAGAACTTATTTAATTCCCACATTTCCTCTTCCCATTTATCTAAAATATCCTGTATTACTGCTTCATTAGGCTTAAAAACAAACAAAAACAAAACCCTCAAACTCTGTTGATTTCAGACTGCAAGTTTGAAGGGTTTTATATCATTTCTTCTGATAGTAGTGGCTATACAACTTTCAGGAGGGAAGTGTACTTATGGCAGTAGTTTGATTAGGTTTTATGGGCATTATTAAACTTTTAGGTCTAAGAAAAAAAGGTATTATTTATTGTTAGCATGGGGTCGAATGTATTGTTCTTGCCAACCAAGATCAACCAAGATGCCTTTTAGTTTTATTCTCTCCCTTTCTAGATACCTGACAAACACACAGTCTAATATAGAAAGGTTTCTTATATGCATTGCACCACATGGTCCTCCTTGTTTAATCAGATTGCTTTGAACTACGGTGGACACCTAACCCAAGGGTAGCCAGTCTCTGACACAGATTCAAGCACATTATATGGATGATGATGGATCGAGTATGGGCCCTTTATGTGAAATTTGAATTGAGAGACAAAAAATCATTGATAACAGAAGTCACAGAAGCAGAGAAATAAGTGACGAGAATGAAGAACCAAAGAATTGTTATTCCCTGGTGCTAACACAGTGGGCAAGACACCTAGTGATTACAACTGTGTTCTCACCTAAGAGGTCCTCCAACTCCTCTTTATCTGAAAAGCTCCGCTCTATGTGTCCCTGTTTTCCTTCCTTACCTGCGTATTCTTCCTGCATATCCTAATCCTCTGTGCAAACCTGAGCCTCTCTGCGCTTCTTGCAACCTGAAAGAAGCTCATTTACATTTATTTCAAGAAGAGCTTATAAGGCTTAAGAGCCATAAACAATTTACTGATTATTTAACATTAAAACTACAGGTAATTATATTCTAAAGTTTGAAGCTTAAGAGGTTCTAGAGAAATCACTACCAATGAAAACATCTCAAAACATACTAACCTCTGCCCCACTCTTCCTTCTCTGGATTTTGTTCTCCCTGTTTTCCTTCAGCTTTTCTTCTACTTTACGGCCCGACCTCCCATCTCCCCCTCCATGATCTATCTTTCTCTGATGTGATGTCTTTTGTTTCCCTCTGGTCTCCTTGTTGTGTGAGTGTCTCTCCCACTCTCTCCTTCAACATCTCCTTCCCTTACTCTTTCTTTCACACTCTCTTCCTTTGCTAGGTGCCTCTACTATCATTTACTTCCTATTACTTTCCTTATTACCACCCTTTAAAGACCACAAAATGGAAAGGAAGTCTATTTATTAGAATTGATTGTGTCTATCACATTTTGTGTCCTATTTTCTTTATTGAATAGCAGGTGACTTGAGCATTTCATTTTTCGCCTAACAGAAGGAAGTACCCAAACAATCTGCTTTTGCATGTGCCACGTGATTAACTATTTTCCCCAGGATCTGTGACCTTGGCAGAAAATAAAGGCTCGCCCAGAACTCTACATAGAAGGTTACTAGGGAAACAATGGATTCTTTGATCAATTTATGTTTAAAAGGATTTTTAAAATCCCTCCGGAGATTCAAGTTGAAAAGAGAAAGATGCAATAAATCATTTACTAAATTAGATTATTAATCCAAAAAGTACAAAGCTGCTATTGCAGTGAAAGTAGTGATTTCAGTTTTATTATATAAAGATATCTTTCCTGGTGATACCCTGGAGCTGACATTAATCTTTCTACTAGATAGGTTTTTTAAATGTTCCCACATTGCACATTTCCTTTGTGAATTTGAAAATAAAGTTTCAGAATACATCTTGCTCTTCATAGACCAAAGCTAACACCCTTATCACAATTCTTTCCATCCTGCCAAATGATTAAAATTTCTGTACATTTAATGCCAGCAGGGAGAGTTATCTGGCATTTGATAAGCACTGTAATGCAAATTACTCCTGTTGTATCCAAAAGCGTAGTCACCTGCCACCTAGTGTCTTAACCAAAAACTGCAGCAGATGATGCACTTAGCAAGGTCTTCAGCTCTCTCTGGCCCTCCTCGTTGGATTCTTGGGGTTTAGCTTCAGACTCTCTTGAGTGGCAGGTAGCTCTCTGTAAGAAGTGACTAGACCTGACTTACCCACTCTGAACAGCAAAATCCTGCCTGTCACAGTACAGTAGGGTCCCTCTGGTCTATATATGAGAATACTTAAAGGAGTACTCTGACTCAAAACTCCAAGGGAGAGCAAAGGATGGTCGAGGATGGCTGAAACAGTAGTGTGACATGGTAAGTGTGCAAAGCTAATGTTATACTGCTATCTCAACAATAATTCCATGAAGTGATTGCAACGACATTTCAATTTAACACTTCACAAACGTTTACATGCCTACTCTGTGCTGGTCACTGTACCAGGCCCTGGAGTGAAGCAGCGTCAGACAAGAGTCTTGCCCTCATAAAGTTTACATTCTATGGAAGAAGATAGTAAATAAATATGATGAATCTGTATTAGGATAAATATTATAAAGGAACCAAACAGGGTCATAAGGCTGGGCACAGTGGCTCATGCCTGTAATGCCAGCACTTTGGGAAGCCAAGGTGGGCAGATCACCTGAGGTCAGGAGTTTGAGACCAGCCTGACCAACATGATGAAACTCTGTCTCTACTAAAAATACAAAATTAGCCAGGCATGGTGGCGCATGCCTGTAATCTCAGGTACTCAAGAGGCTAAGGCAGGAGAATCGCTTGAACCCGGGAGGCGGATGTTGCAGTGAACTGAGATCATGCCATTGCACTCCAGCCTGGGCAACAAGAGGGAAACATCCCCTCAAATAAATAAATAAACAAATAAATAATAGGGTCATGATAAACTTATGGGAGAAGACCACTTTGTTTAAGGTGATGAAGGAAAGCCTTTCTGAGAAAGAGGCATTTGGGTGAGACTCAAATACGGACAATATTCCAAGTATAAAAACAGCTAGAATAAGTCATTCCAGGAGGAAGGATCAGCAAATGAAAAGGCCTGGAAGAAGAAAGGGGCCTCTGTGTTCATGGACCAGGAAGAAGGAAAATGCAGCTGAAGGATAATAAGGGGCAGATAGAATGGTGTTTGTTTTCTAAGCATTACTGATTCAGGACATGAAAAAAAAAATGCCTTACAAAGTTTAAATTTTGCACTCAATGCATGATGGCTCAAATATTAATTGAAACGCCTTTTGGTTTGTCAACCTTAATGAGAAACAGAGTATCTCTAAAAGAAAATGATATTTATTTAAGAATAAGGCATTGCAATGGGAATACCCATGCCTCAGTAAACTGTGTGTGTATTCAGGGAGGTAAAAGAGGATGAAGGTTTTTTTTTTTTTTAACATATATTTTATTACTTTAAAATTATATGGACCGCTTCATGAATTTGTGTGTCATCCTTTCACAGGGACCATGCTAATCTTCTCTGTATCGTTCACAATTTTAGTATATGTGCTGCCGAAGCGAGCACAGGATGATTTTTAAAGATACTTTTTTTAAAATAACACTTAGCTTAAAACGCAAATGCATTGTTCAGCTATACAAAAATATTTTCTTTATAATTGTATTTTATGAGCTTTTTCTATTTTTAAATTATTAATTTTTTTTTTAACTTTTTAAAAGCTTTTTTGTTAGAAACTAAGACACAAACACACACATGAGCCTAGGCCTACGCAGGGCCAGGACCATCAATATCACTGTCTTCTACCTCCACATCTTCTCCCACTGGAAGCTCTTCAGGAACAATAACACTCATGGACTTGTCATCTCCTATGATAGCAATGCCTTCTTCAGGAATATCTCTTGAAGGACCTGACTGAGGCTGTTTTACAGTTAACTTTTTTTTTGATAACTAGAAGGAGTACACTGTAAAATAACAAAAGTATAATATAGCAAATACATGAACCTGTAACATAGTCATCATCAAGTGTTATATACCGCACATCATTGTATGTGCTGTACTTTTTTGTTTTTTTGAGATGGGGGGTTGCTCCGTCACCCAAACTGGAGTGCAGTGGTATGATCATGGTTCACTGCAACTTGACCTCCAGGGCTCAAACAATCCTTCCGCCTCAGCCTCCAGAGTATCTGGGACTACAGGTGCGTGCTGCCATGCCAGGAAAATTTTGTTTAGTTTTTGTAGGGACATACTCTCCCTACATTACCCAGGCTGGACTTGATCTCCTGTGCTCAAGCAATCTTTCCCCCTCAGCTTCCCAAAGTGCTGGGATTACAGGTATGAGCCACCCCACCCAGCCCCTTAATGTTATACATTTATATGACTGGTAAGGCAGCATTTACACTAGCATCACCATGTAAGTGCACTGTGCTATGATATTATCACTGGCTACATTATAGCTATGCATTAGGAATTTTCAGCTCCATTATAATCCTATGAGCCCATCTTCCTATATGTAGCCCTTCACTGACCAAAATGTCATTATGCAACACATGAATATACTCAGGATGGTCACTATCTACCATAATCACTTGATTCCCAGTCATACCTGGGTTCCATCATGTCTGCAATAAGGTGATGAATAAATTTGGTTCCTATATTCAAGACCTTAGAAATTTGAGACTAGAGTAGATAATGAACATGTGAGCACATCATCATGTCCAGCGCTATATGGCTTTTTTTTTCTTTTTTTGAGACAGAATCTTGCTCTGTACCCTCGGCTAGAGTACAGTGGCATGATCTTGGCTCACTGCAACCTCTGCCTCCCAGGTCCTGGTTCAAGCAGTTCTCCTGCCTCAGCCTCCTGGGTAGCTGGGATTACAGGCACGCATCACCATGCCCAGCTAATCTTTGTATTTCTAGTAGAGATGAGGTTTTACCATGTTGGCCAGGCTGGTCTAGAACTCCTGACCTGGTGATCCATCTGCCTCAGTCTCCTAAAGTGCTGGGATTACATGCGTAAGCCACTGTGCCTGGCCTATATAGCAATTTTTAAATAATATGGCAGAGGTATTTCAGGAGAAAGTAATTCATTCTTACTAGAAATATATAAAAAGAGATCACTGAGACCATCATAATGGAACTGGCCTTTGTAGGACTTGAGTAAGTAAAAACGAAAAAGTAATTCCAAGTAGTGGGATAGGGCACATGAAAGGAGTGAACAAAATGCTAACGGATTCATTAAAGGAATATGGAATGACTTTGTAAGACTAAATTTTAGAATCCATTGGGATGGTGGTAGAATAGGAAATGTGGGGCTGATGCAAAAATTAGGCCAAAAGTTATAGAAACCAGAATGTAGACTGCTTAATTTCCAAGCATGGGATTTAGGTTCTGCTCTGCAGCAATGGCAATCCATCAAAGGATGTGTGATGCGTAAAATTCCTTTGTCAGCCGCTCAGAAGAATGGGCTCAGTAGGCAAAAGTCAGAGAAGACTAGAGGAAGGAGTAGCCCTTCCGTGCTGCCTTGCCACTTGTCCAGGTAAAAGAAAATGAAAACTTGATTTATGCTGGCGTCTGCAGAGGCAGGGGAGAAGAGATGGTTTTAAGAGACCCAGGAAATAGAGAACCAACAACACTCTGTGATAGGGAGAGGGAAGAAGGAGATGAGACATTGAGGTTGACTCCAAGATCTGTCACTACCTAGGGGGTCAAAAGATGATGATGCCACACACTGAGATAGAAAACTGAGGGAAATGATACGTTTAAGTTTCCAACACATTGAGTACGAAACTCCTGGGGAACGTTCAGGTAGAGCTGTCCCACCTTTAATTAAAAGCCTAAGTCCCCTCCCCCATCACTTCACTTCACATACTTACAGCTGCTTTTCACAGACTGCATACTGTATACTGCCTGCTAAGCTTCATGACAACTGATCTAGGCAGATGTCAACCGCCACACATTTCAGAGAAGAAAAAGGAGCAATCAGAGACGTTCAAC
This sequence comes from Cheracebus regulus, assembly GCA_963574635.1. Classification (NCBI taxonomy): domain Eukaryota; kingdom Metazoa; phylum Chordata; class Mammalia; order Primates; family Pitheciidae; genus Cheracebus; species Cheracebus regulus. Next base: position 17,156 of record CAUYQU010062444.1, on the reverse strand, counting down.
TTGCCCAAGATCACAAGCTGATGATGTGCAAAGCCAGATTTGCATCCAGTTTTGCCTGATTCTGAAACCTTTATGTCTTTCAACATATTTTGCATTCTCCTGATCTTTCAGCATTTTCTCCTTTGACCCTAAGAGACAATCAGCCTACCTGTTTTAATTAGATGTTTAAAGTCATTCTTAGCCTGAAAAACATTATTGGGTTACTCACTTCATTCTTAACTAGGGTAGAAGAAGAAATAATGCAAATACTTGCTCTGAGCCATATGGGTGAATTCTGCTGGAGTGTGGTAAGTCCAAACAAACAGGTGAGAGTTTTCTAAGTTGAGCCTTAGAAACATAACTATCTTATTTCATAAGGTAAAGTTGATATTTCATTAATAAGAAATCATTATTTATTAAAACATTACCATCATCAATGCTTTGTTAAACTGTGGACTATAGCGAGAGAGTTTGGGCTCTACTTTTGCTAAAGTAAATCTAGTTACTGTGTTGTGAAAATTTAGTATTTCAAGATTTTCCCACCTGTTAACACAGCTGTGACAACTGTATTTTCAAGAAGGTGTTAGAAGTCTCAGACAATGCTGCTGCTCGTGTTAAGATGTAAAATTTTCCCTCAAATATCAAATATGGAGTTCACTCTACCATTCTTTTGGGTCAATCTCAGAGGGTTGTGGGGCAATATCATTTTCTTAAATCTGTGATGGAGTCACACAGGTACTCACAAAGTGGTAACTCTCAACCCTGACGCACATTTAAATCACCTGAATTGCTTAAAAAAAGTGGCCGGGTGGTAGTTCACACCTGTAATCCCAGCACTTTGGGAGGCCGAGGTGGGCAGATCATGAGGTCAGGAGTTTGAGACCAGCCTGACCAATATGGCAAAACCCTGTCTTTACTAAAAATACAAAAATTAGGCAGGTGTGGTGATGCACACCTGTAATCCCAGCTACTTGGGAGGCCAAGGCAGAAGAACTGCTTGAACCCAGGAGGCGGAAGTTGCAGTGAGCTGTGATCACACCATTGCCCTCCAGCCTGGGTGACAGAGCTAGACTCCACATCAAAAAAAAAAAAAAAAAAAAAAACCACCACCCAGGACCCCACCTTCAGATTCAGATTCCATGGATAAGGGGTGGGGCCCAGGTATCAGTCAATGTGGACAGCCACTGCCCCAAGGTGGGCAGAACAGAGAAATGGGAAAGATGTTTGCAGGCAGTTAACCAGAATTTAAACCATGCCTTACCATCTACTAACTTTGTCATATTTGGCAAGTTATTTAATTTCTCTGAGTGTCAGCTTTTTATCTGTAAAAGAATAACATGTACTTCGTGAAGTGATCCTGAGGATCAGGAATAAAATGCGTAATGCACTCAGCCTAGCGTTGGATGCAGGAAAAGCCAGCATGAGGCACTGTGATTGGAGGAAAGGCCTGGAGGAGGAACAGAAGTCTGAGCAGAGAGCAGAAAAACAGGCCCACAAAGCAAACTTAGGCCTGCTTCAGCCTTATAAATATCTGTTTCCTGGTTCTCGTATTCTTGAAAGGCAGCAAGAGGTTGGCTCAGAAAGAAGGAGAAATGTTGCCATGAGAAAATCCTGAAATGTGGAAAAGCAGGATGCTTCCAATCACCTTTTTGTATTTTTTTATTTTTGACTATGGGAAGATTTGTGCCACCTGTGCACAACTTGAAACCTATCTCTAGGGATTTGATGCTTATTCTAGAACATTATACTATCCTGGTGGTTCTCAGGGTGTAGTCCTCAGACCAGCAGCTTAGCATCTTAGAAATGTATTAGAAGTGTGTTAGAAATGCAAAAGCCTTCCAGGCCAACTGAATCACAAACTCTGGGGATAAGGCCTGCAATCTGTTTTTAAAAGCCCCCAGATGAATCTGATGTGTGCTAAAGTTTAAGAACCACTGTATTAAGGTATTATAGTAAGTTCTCTCAGCAATAAAAATAGTTAGCAATAAGTAAAAGCCACAGCACTTTTCACTTCATTCACTGCTGTGTCGTGTTAAATATATTTCTAATTCTTGTATTCTTGCCTCAATATATTTGAGAAAGTAGGGAATATCAAATAATTGAATTATTCTTCAGAAGGAAATCGAATATCATCCCATATACTTTACTTGCTAAAGCTCCAAGACATTTAAAATTCCTTTTTTACATATTAATATATCTACCTGTGCATGAAAGTATGTCGTTTCATATGTTTAAACATGTATTTGTGCTTTTCAAGGGTGTCCTTTCATCATCACTTGTCCAGATGACTCAGCTTACTCAACTGCTCAATTGTTTACTCAACAATTTTTACTCAGTTTTTGAGTAAAAATTGAGTTTACTCAATTAATTTTGTTCTTTAAGTCAGTTGGTCTTGCCACGATATTCTTCACAGCACAAGGAGAGACCATCAGTACAGCAGGTAAGGGTCTGGTAGGTGGGCCTTTTTCTCTTTTTTTAAAATAAGTTTTATTTGTTTTTAATTGACAAATAATGATTGAACATATGGAGTACAATGTGATGTCTCCGTATACATTTTGTAATGATCAAACCAGAGTAATTATCCTATTCTTCACCTTAAACATGCATCATTTATTTGCAGTAAGAACATACAAAATCCTCTCTTCTAGTTATTTTGAAATATATGATGCGTTACTATTAGCTGTAGTCTCTCTAGTGTGTAATAGGACACCAGAACTTATTGCTCCTGCCTGTCTGAAATTGTGTACCCTTCGACCAGCATCTCCCCTTTGCCTGTCCACACGTTTCCCTAGCCTCTGGCAATGACTAGTGTAGGCTCTACATCTAAGAGTTCAATTTTTTAGATTCCACATATGAGTGAGATCATACAGTATTAGTCTCTCTGTGCCTGGTTTATGTCACTTAACATAATGTCCTCCAGGTTCATCAATGTTGTACCAAATGACAGAATGTCCTAGGTTTAATCCCATCCCTGCTACTAACTAGTTGTGTCCTTAGGCAAATGGCTTAATCTCTGAGAGCTTGTTTCCTTATCTATGGAAATAAAGTTAACAATAATACCTCTCCACACCTCATAGGTTTTTGTGGACTATGTTTAATATCCAATAAATACTACCTATTGGTATTATGACTTTGTGAAAGTTGTCAAAATCAAAATTGAGTTGCTTACATTAAAAAAAAAAAAAAAAAAAAAAAAAAAACCTTGACAAATAGAGCCAGGGAAGACTATGAAAATTCTCATGCATAAATGTATGATAACAAAAACTATCATAAAAAATTGCAAAAACTACAATCTCACATAAAGGCCATTACAGGGTATTAGTCCATTCTTGCATTGCTATAAAGAACTACCTGAGACTGCATAATTAATAAAGAAAAGGGGTTTAATTGGCTCATGGTTCTGCAGGCTGTACAGGAAGCATGACTGGGGAGGCCTCAGGAAACTTACAATCATGGTGGAATGTAATGCCAGAGCAGGCAGAAGAAAGAGCAGGAGGAGGTACTACACACTTTTAAACAACCAGATCTCATGAGAACTTACTCACTATCATGAGAACAGCAAAGGAGAAATCCATCCCCATGATCCAATCGCCTTCCACCAGGCCTCTCCTCCAACACTGGTGATTACAATTCAACATGAGATTTGAGCAGGTATACAAATCCAAATCATATTACACATCTTACACAAAAATACTTCTGCAAGGACATCTGCCCAAAAACAGCCTGTCTAACCTCAGACCAATGTCACCCATATTATTGATCCTTGTAACCAAAATCATTATCTCAAAACAATTATATAATCCTCATCGTTTTTCCTTTAAAAACGTTTACCTTCCTGAATATTCACATAGTTTACTATGGTACATGTATTCCCATTATAATATTCTATTCCAAATAAATATCATTTTCTTTTAGAGAGCCTCTCTTTGTTATTTAGGTGGACAACTTTCAGAAGCATCTTTGCTTTTAATGAAGATATAAAATACTTGCAAACTTTTGAAGAAGACATGAAGTAGAAACATGAGATTTTTGTGGACTTTGAGATAAACTATTTAAAGCAGTGTTTTCCAAGCCTTAACATATATACAAATCACTAAAAATCTTGTTAAAATCCAGATATTGATCCAGTACGTCTGAGGTGTTCTGAGATTCTGCAGCTCCAACTGGCTCCATCAATGCCAACGCCACTTGTCCCGGGTTGAAATCAATGAGCTCATGTCTTGGAATATGTTAATTACCCAGTAAACATTAGCGGTTGGTACTGTGACTTCCAGAAACCTCTCTGATTTTAAGGAAAATTTTAAATATTTGTGTGTTTTTGAAGTAGGTAGACATCAAGGGGATCTTTCAAAACCATAAGATGATTATAAGATGTAACTATTCTTAATTACTTTGTTTTGGTATAATAAAGCAGGGAGGAGTGTCTTTTCTTTCTATCCTTTTAATAACCTGCTTTTCCCTCTCATACTCAGGCAGGAGCTTTTTTTATATGCATTAAGTCAAAAGTCCAAGTCAATGCTGGAATGAGCTAAGACTTTGGGAGAGTGTTGGAAAAGCATGATTGGTTTTGAAATGTGAGGACATGAGATTTGGGAGGGGCCAGAGGTAAAATGATATGGTTTGGCTGTGTCTCCACCTAAATCTCATCTTGAATTTTAGCTCCTATAATTCCCACATGTCCTGGAAGGGGCATAGTAGGAGGTAATTGAATCACTGGGGGTGGGTTTTCCCCATGCTGTTCTCATGATAGTGAATAAGTCTCGTGAGATCTGATGGTTTCAAAAAGGCCATTCCCTGGCACATCCTCTTGCCTGCCACCATGTAAGATGTGCCTTTGCTCTTCCTTCACCTTCTACCATGGCCTCCACAGCCTGCTGAACTGTGAGTCAATTAAACCTCTTTCCTTTATAAATTACCCAGTCTTAGGTATGTCTTTATTAGCAGCATAAAAATGGACTAAGACAGTCGAAATCTAAAGTTTATTTTGCTGTACAACTCCTATTTTGGAGTTTTACTTGCTTACAACACAAGGAAGGTAAGTTTTCCTGTTTCCATGATGATGGAAGGCAGATAACTCCTTTATGGAGTTTGAGCTTGCTCCCAAGAGAGAAGATGAGTTTGTTTTCCTGCTTCAAGGATAGTAGAGAGCAGTCTTCAGCCTGAGACCCATTCCTTGATAAATAACTGAATTGGGGTTTGAATTGGCTAAGTTAAAATTAACAACCAGCTGGTCTTAATTTCTCCTTACCATTAGAGCGCTAAGTAATTGTATAAGCTGTGCCATCATTTGCTTGTTTCACTTAACTATTTTTTGTTGTTGTTTGCTTGTTTGTGTTTTTTTTTTCTGTCTTTTTCCCATTGGGTTTGACCAACTCTATCTGACTTGATTATATCTGAAGGAAATTTCAAACTGTGGAGAACAAGACCTCTGAAGTAACTAAATTCACACACACACACACACAAAAGCAGTGCCCAGAAAAGAAGGTATTAGTTGATTAACTTGCTCTGTAGACATTGATAAAAGAAAAGCTGGTACATGAGATTTTTTTTTTAGGGTGAAATGCTAATTTTTAAAAATTTTCTTTCAGGGGCAACTAACATCAGAATCATTTATACAGAAGGAGTTTAATCCTCTTTAATAATAATTGCCATATTTTAATATGTACTATTTATTTTATATACATTGTCTTTCTAAACTATTTTAAGCATATAAAAATTTCAGATGGTATTTGAACATATATCCACCATTGGTCTTAAATTATTAAGCAATATATACTTTATTGAAACCTTTTGTGTATTCTTACTTGAATGTCATCATCTCTCTCTTTCTAGAGATAGCTACTACCCTAAGTTGATGTTTATTATTTATATGCCTATTTTAATTTGTAGTTTGGATGAACATATACAGTATATGTACTGTGTATATACAGATATACAGTAACATTTTTAGTAATATTTTTAGGTTAAAATTTTATAAATGACGTATTTTTCATATATTTTTGACAATTTTTCTTTTTTGGCCTAGCATTATGCTTCTGAAGTATGTGTTATGTGCAGCTCTAATTCATTTAACTGCTGTATAGTATTTGTCACTACAAGAAAATGTATTTATACATTCTGTGTGTTAAAAGAATTTTAGATTGTTTCTTTTTTAAAGAAGAGCTTCCATAAATTTCCTGTAATACCTTCTTGGACATATGTACTGAAGCTTTTCCTAGACATATGCATAGGAATAATATTGTTGCCATTACAAGATGTGCTGTTAGCTTTACAAGATCATGTTGAATTGTCCTCCAGGTGAGCTGGGCTGATTTTCAATTGCCACCAACAGTCAAGGAGAGTTCCTTGGTATCATCACACCCAAGCTGGTGCTTGTGAAACAGTATCTCAGTTCAAAATTTCCATTTCATTCTTAAGTGCTGAGGTTGAACATTTTTCTGTGTCTCTTGGCCATTGATATTTTTACTTTTGTGAAGAACATGTTCATGAGTTTTGTTTATTTTTTATTGAGTTATCTTTTTCTTCTTCATTTATTGGAGCACTTTGTATATTCTTTTATAAATTCTTTATTAATTATATTCTGAAATACCTTCCCTCTACAGTCTGTTCTGATCCTTTCACTTTGTTTTTGACGTCTTTTCATGCACGTAAGCTTTAAATTTTAAATGAATTATTTATCAAATGACTAAAAGTATAATTACCATACAATCCAGCAATCCCACTACTGGGTATATGCCCAAAGGAAAATGAATGGTTAATAATTATATTGAAAAGATACCTGTACATGTATGTTTATCACAGCACTAGTCACAATAGCAAAGATACAGAATAAATTTAAATGTCCTTCATTAGAGAACTGAATAAAGAAAATACGGTGTATGGAATACTACTTAGCCATAAAAAAGAATAAAATTGGCTGGGCATGGCGGCTCATGCCTGTAATCCAAGCACTTTGGGAGGTCAGGATGGGCGAACCACGAGGTCAGGAGTTCAAGATCAGCCCAGCCAAGATGGTGAAACCCCATCTCTACTAAAAATACAAAAATTAGCCGGGCATCGTGGCACACACCTGTAATCCCAGCTACTCAGGAGGCTGAGGCAGGAGAATCGCTAGAACCCAGGAGGTGGAGGTTGCAGTCAGCCAAGATTGTGCCACTGCACTTCAGCCTGGGTGACAGAGCAAGACTCCATCTCAAAAGAATAATTTAAAAAAAAAAAAAAACATGTCATTTGCAGCAACATGAATGGAACTGGAGATCATCATCCTAAGTGAAATAACTCAGGCATATAAAGTCAAATGCACATGTTCTCACTGATAAATGGAAGCTAAACAACGGGAGCACATGGACAAAGAGTAAAATAAAACAGACACTAGAGGCTCCAAAAGATGGAAGGATGGGAGGGAGGTAAGGGTTGAAACATTTCCTGTTGGGTGCAGTGTTCACTATTCAGGTTATGGGTACGCTAAAAGCCCAGACTTGACCACTATGCAATAAATGCATGTAAGAAATCCCCACTTGTGGCAACAGAGGAGTTTCCACAAGTGGGGATTTGTCTATGGAGTTGCATGCCCTGGACTGGAGGAAGAGGTTCTCCCACAGCCCCTATTCTAGTGGGACCCATCATAGAAGTGGATTCATGACCCACAGATACAGTGCTGCCAGAATCAAAGGACAGAGCCATTAGAAGTAAAAGGTAATGATACCGATGACAGCAGTGTGATAGGAAAGTAGATCACACTCCTGCTGGCTCAGGACAAGGAGCTGGTGCACCCCTCCACCTCTTCCCCTGAGGCTTCAGCCCATGCCATCATGATCTTTTCCTGCCACTTCTCTCAGGGAGGGTGCACCCACTGAGCACCAGCCTGCCTGCCAGTTCATACTCTTAAGTGCCATCTATTAGACTACAGGCTGAATTGTACCACCAAACAAAAATTCATTACAATAAGCAGCATCTGAGAAAACCACTGTGCAAACCTATCTGTAACCAAGGAATCCATGTAGAGTCTTGGCCCTCTGAAAGCACCCAAAAACAAAAGTAACTACTCATACATAACATACACCATAGTTGTACCCTAAAGGGAGAAAAATAATTTAAAAAAAAAATTTAAAGCCCCATCCAAAAAATAGCAAATTCAAAAAAAAAAAGAAGCATCAGTTCTCTCAGATAAGAAGGAATTTGCACAAGAATTCTGGAATACTTAAAGTCAGAGTGTTTCATCACCTCCAAAGGATGGCATTAGCTCCCTAATCAATGAATCATAACCAGATTGACGTGTCTGAAATGACAGATATGAATTCAAAATATGAATGGCAAGGAAACTCAACAAGATCCAAGAGAAAGTTGAAATTCAATACAAAGAAGCCGAAAAAATGATTGAGGATATGAAAGACAACCTAGTTAGATTAAAAAGAGAACTGAACAGGACTTCTGCAATTAAAAATTTTACTACAGGAATTTCAAAATATAACTAGAAGCTTCAACAAAAGGCTAGTCTGAGAATAAGAAAGAATTGCAGATCTCAAACACCAATCTTTAAAATTAATTCAGTCAGACACAAATGAAGAAATAATATTTTAAAAAGCCTTTGAGAAATATGGAATTATGTAAAGTAACCAAACTATGACATATTAGCATTCCTGAGAGAGAAGAATAAAAAATAAGCAACTTGGAAAGCATATTTGAGGGTATAATTCAGGAAATTTTCCCTAATCTTGCTGGAAAGGTTGACATGTAGATACAAGAAATGCAGAGAACTCCTATGCAATACTATACAAGATGACCATCTCCAAGGCACACAGTCATCAGACTATCTAATATCAACATGAAAGAAAAAAATCTTAAGGCAGCTAGAGGAAAGGGCCAAATTTCCTATGACAGGAATCCCATCAGACTATCAGACTTCTCAGCAGAAACCTTATAAACCAGAAGATATTATGGGACTAATTTTAGCCTTCTTAAAGAAAACAAATGCTAGTCAAGAAATTGATATCCCATCAAACTAAGCTTCATAAACAAAAGTGGACAAAAATCTTTCCCAGACAAGCAAACGCTAAGGGAATTTGTCATCACCAGACTAGATCTACAAAAAATGCTCAAAGTTCTAAACACAGAAATGAAAGAACACTTGCTACCACAGAAGCACATGTAAGTACAAAGCCCACAGACCTTATAAAGCAACTACACTATTGAGACTACAAAGCAACTAACTATTAACACTACAACAGGGACAAAGCCTCACATATTAATATAAACCTTGAACATAAATGACCTAAACACTCCACTTCATTGACACAGAGTGGCAAATTAAATTAAAAATAAAAAACAAGACTCCATCTTCTGCTGTCTTCAAGTGACCCATCTCACATGTAATGACTCCCATAGGCTCAAAGTAAGAGAGAGTGAAAGATCTATCACACTATGGAAAACAAATAAGAGCCGGGGTTGCTATTCTTGTATCAGATAAAGCAGACTTTAAACCAACAACAGTAAAAAAAACAGCAAAGGAAGGCATTACATAATGATAAAGTGTTTAATTCGACAAGAAGATTTAACTAAATATGTACAAAACAGTGTTGAAACGCCTAGATTTTTTATAAATCTGTTTTATACAGATATTACTAGAGCTAAGAAAATAAACAGATGACCATATGATAATAGTGGGAACTTCAATGCTCTACTATCCAGTAGATAGATCATTAAGAGAGAAAACCAAATAAACTCTGGACTTAATTTAGACACTTAACCAAATGGACCTAATAGACATCTACAAAATACTTCACCCAGCAATCACATAATATACATTCTTCTCATCTGTATGTAGAACATACTCTAAGATTAACCACATACTTGGTCATAAAGCAAGTCTCAATTAATTCAAAAAAGCTGAAATCATACACTGTGAAACCACAGTGGAATAAAAGTAAAAATCAATACTAAGAGGAACTCTCAAAACCACACAAATACATGGAAACTAAACAACTTACTTCTAAATGGCTTTTGAGTAAACAGCAAAATTAAGGCAGAAATAAAAACAAATAGAAAGGAATGAAAATAGAGACACTATATATGAAAATCTCCAAAATACAGCAAAAGCAGTGTTAAGATTAAACTTCATAGCACTAAATGCCTACATTAAGAAGTTAGAAAGATCTCAAATTAACAACCTAACAGTATATCTAAATGAATGAGAAAAAAAAATCAACAAAAATTCAAATTCAAAGCATAAATAAAATTGAGACCAAAATAACCATACAAAGAATGAATGAAACCAAATTTGGTTCTTTGAAAGGATAAACAAGGACCAGGCATGGTGGTTCATGCCTGTAATCCTAGCACTTTGGGAGGGCAAGGCAGGAGGATCACTTGAGCCCAAAAGTTCATGACCAGCCTGCGCACATAGTGGGATCCCATCTCTATAAAAAAGTTTTGAAAATTAGCCAGGTATGATGGCACATACCTGTAGTCCTAGCTACTTGGGAGGCTGAGGTGGGAGTATTGCTTGGGCTGGGAGGTCAAGGCTACAGTGAGCTGTGATCATATCACTGCACTCCATCCTGGGTGACAGAGTGAGATTCTGTCGAAAATAAATATAATATAATATAATATAATATAATATAATATAATATAATATAATGAAAAAATTATTGAATCAGTATTTCAAAACTTGCCAACCAAAAATAGCCCTGGATCAGGTGCATTCACAGCCAAATTCTACCAGACAACAAAAAAGAGCTGGTACCAATCCTACTGAAACTATTCAAAAAAAATCAAGCATTAGGGACTACTCCCTAACTCATTCTATGAAACAAGCATCATCCTGATATAAAAATCTGGCAAGGACACACACACATACACACACACACACACACACACACAGAGGGAGAGAGAGAGAGACAGAGACAGAGACAGAGACAGAGAAGCCAATATCCTTGGTGAACATAGATGTAAAAAATTCTCAACAAAGTACTAGCAAACTGAATACAGCAATACATCAAAAAAATAATTCACCACAATCAATCAGTGGGCTTGATTCCTGGGATGCAGTGATGGTTCCATACATGTGATATAGTTTGTATCTATGTCCCTACCCAAATTTCATGTGGAATTGTAATCCCCAGTATTGGAGGTGGGGCCTGGTGGTTATTGGATCACGGGGGCAAGTTTCTCATGAAGAGTTTAGTACCATCCCTTTGGTGCTTTTCTCATGATACTGAATGAGTTCTCACAAGATCTGGTTGTTAAAATGTGTGTGGCACCTCCCCTCTCTCTCTCTTCCTCCTGATCTAGCCATGTAAGATGTGTCTGCTTCTTTTTCACCTTCCACCATAATTGCAAGTTTCCTGAGGCCTCTGTAGAAACCATCATGCTTCCTTTACAGCCAGTGGAATTATGAGCCAATTAAACATCTTTTCTTTATAAAGTACCCAGTCTCAGGTATATCTTCATAGCAGTGCAAGAACAGATCAATACAATATGCAAATTGTGGTTCACCACACAAATAGAATTAAACACAATAATCATATGATCATCTTAATAGATACAGAAAATGCATTTAATAAAATCCAACATCCTTTCATGATAAAAATCCTCAAGAAAGTCGGCATTAAAGGAGCATACCTCAAAATAACAATAGCCATCTTCGACAAACCCACAATGAGCATCATACTGAATGGACCAAAGTTGAAAATGTTTCCGTCAATAGCTGGAACAAAATAAGGATACCCACTCTTACCACTCCTATTCAACATAGTACTGGAAGCCCTAACCAGAGGAATCAGGCAAAAGAAAGAAATAAAAGGCACCCAAATAGTAAAAGAGGAAGTCAAATTATCTCTGCTTATTGACAATATGATTCTATACCTAGAAAACCCTAAAGATTCCTACAAAAGAATCCTAGACCTGATAGACAACTTCAGTGAAGTTTCAGGGAACAAAATCAATATCAGTGTACAAAACTCAGTAGCATACTCCGGTAACATTCAAGCTGAGAACCAAATTAAGAACATAATTCCATTTACAATAGCCATACACATACACACACACACACACACACACACACACACACACACACACACACACAAATACTAACCATGGTGGTGAAAGATGTTCTCTTTTCTCCACATCCTCACCAACATCTGTTATCTTTTGGCTTTTTAATAATAGCTGTGTGATTGGTGTGAGAGGGCATCTCATTGTGGTTTTGTTTTGCATTTGTCTAATAATTAGTGTTGTCAAGCATTTTTCCATATGTTTGTTAGTTGCTTGTATGCCTTTTCCTGAAAAGTGTCTGTTCATATCCTATGCCCAATTTTTAATGGGGTTAACCATGGAGGTGAAAGATGTCTGCAAAGAGCACTACAAAACAGTGATGAAAGAAATCATAGATGACACAAACGTGGGAAAACATTCCACACTCTTGTATTGAAAGAATCAACATTGTTAAAATGTCCGTACTGCCTAAAGCAATTACCAGAGTTAACACAATTCCTAGCAAATTACCAAAATTATTTTTTCATGGAATTAGAAAAAAAAATCTTAAAATTCATATAGAACCAAAAAAGAGCCAGAATAACCAAGGTAATCCTAAACAAAAAGAACAAAGACGGAGCCATCACATTATTCAACTTCAAACAGTACTGCAAGACTACAGTAACCAAAACAGCATGGTATTAGTGCAAAAATAGACACATAGACCCATGTAACAGAATGGAGAACCCAGAAACCGAGCCACTCACCTACAAACAACTGATCTTTAAAGGCGACAAAAATAAACAATGGAGAAAGGACACCCTGTTCAACAAAGAGCACTGGGAAAACTGGTTAGCCATGTGCAGAAGAATAAAACTAGACCCCTACCTCTCACCATATATAAAAATTAAATGTGGATTAAAAGCTTAAATATAAGACTTCAAGCTGTTAAAATGCTACTAGAAAGCCTAGGAAAAACTCTTCTGGGCATTGGCCTAGGGAAAGAATTTATGCTTAAGACCTCAAAAACACATGTAATGAAATTAAAAATTGAAACCTAATTAAACCAAACAGTTTCTGCACGGCAAAGAAACTATCAACAGAGTAAGAAGACAGCCTATGAAATGGGAGAAGATATTTACAAACTATACATCTGACAAAGGACTAATATTCAGAATCTATAAGTAACTTAACAAAAAAAACCCCCATTAAAAATTGGGCATAGGATATAAGCAGACACGTCTCAAAAAATGACATATAAGCAGCCAACAAACATATGGAAAAATGCTTGACAACACTAACCATCAGACAGATGCAAATCAAACCACAGTGAGATGCCATCTCACACCAATCACACAGCTGTTATTAAAAAGCCAAAAGATAACAGATGTTGGTGAGGATGCGGAGAAAAGGGAACACTTCCACACTGCTGATGGAAATGGAAATGTGTTCAGTCACTGTAGAGAGCAATTTGGAGTTTCCTCAAAGAACTAAAAATAGCACTACAATCTGGCCCACCAATCCCATGACCATGTATCTACCCAAAGAAAAAGAAATAATTATACTAACACAATACCTGTGCTTGTATGTTCACAGCAGCACTATTCACAAAGCAAAGTCATGGTACCCACTAATGGTGGCTTAGATAAAGAATATGACGTACTTAGACACCGTGGAATACTACTGAACCTTAGAAAGGACTGAAATCATGTCCTTTGCAGCAACACGAATGCAGCAGGAGGACATTATCCTAAGTGGATTAACACAGAAACAGAAAGTCAAATACCACATATTCTCAATTATAAGTGAGAGCTAGACATTGCATACATGTGGGCATAAGATGGCAACAGTAACACTGGGGACCCCAAAAGGGGGAGGGAGGAAGGAGAGCAAGAGTGGAAAATCTACCTACTGGGTACTGTGTTCACTATCTGGGTGACGGGTTCAACAGAAGCCCAAACCTCAGCATTTCACAATATATCCACATAACAAACCTGCACACATACCCCCGAATCTAAAATTTGAAAACAAAACAAAACAAAAACAGAGAAATCTGTACTTTTATCCCTCAAATATTAAAAATACAGGTTTAAAGAAATAAATAAGTTTTAATCTGATCAAATGTATCAAAATCTCTTACCTTATAATTTTGGTTTACTGGATTTTGTTAATATGCTCTTCCTCACATTGAGATTATGCAAAAATTCTTCTGCATTTTCTTCAAAATTCTTTTAGTTCTGCTTTAGACCTTTAGGTCTATTATCAACTTGGTAACAATTTATCTTTGGGTATAATATAAAGAAGAGGTCTAAATATATATATGCACATACATACATACACACATATATACATATGTAAACATACAGTATATGTATTTTTTCTCTATGGGTAACCAATTAATGTTTATCAGTTAGCCCATGCATTTTCTATTGATTAGTAATGCCACTGCTTCATGTATCAAATTTCCAAATTTGTGTGGGTCTCTTTCTGAATTCTCTATTCTGTTCCACTGGTAAGTCATCCATCGCTGTGTCAATAGCACACTGCCTGAACTACTGTAATTTTATAGTAAGATATCTAGTAAAGTGACCCTCCCATCTTCTTCTCTTTCCGAATTGTCTAAGCTATTCTTAGCTCTTTTCTTCCATTCAAAATTTGAAATAAGCTTGTCAAGTTCAGCAATAAAAACCCAGTTGAGGCTATAATTTGAATTGCATTAGAATAGATGGATTAGAAGATGGTTGACAGTTTTCTTCCTATCCTTGAACATGGTTTCATCTCTCCTTTCATTTAGGTATTCCCAAATGTCTTTCAATGAAATTTCATACTTTTTTTTCATATTTGTACATTCTTTGTTAGATTTAATAGTAGGTACTTTAGATTTTGTAATACTACTATTTATGCTATCTATTTTTTTCCATTTAAGTCTTCACTACCCTGTGAGTTAGATATTTCCATGTTTATTTTCTAGCTAAGGAAACTAAGGTCCAGAAAGATTAAGTAACTCACCACGTTATCAGCAGTTAGTGATGGGGATGGGATGCAAAACAAGTTCTATCTGACCCCAAATTCTGTGTTCTTAACCTCCAATGCATACTATGTCTTGTAATGACTGTCTTCAATGACAGCATTTTTAAATGAAACAACTTAAGAGTATTCAAAGACACAAAACAACTGCAACAGTAATAACTACCTAGCTCCCTGGAGAAAATGTCAAGAACAGCACCCCAAACTTTATTCTCTATACAAATAACCTGGGACTTCTATTACAATGCACATCTTAAGCCTATAGGTCTGGGGTGGAGCCTGCAAATATTTAGGTATTCCTAAATGTCTTTCGATGAAATTACATACTTTTTAAAATAATTGCACATCTTTTGTTAGATTTAATACTGGGTGCTTTATACTGTTTTGTTTTTTTAATTGTCGTTCATTTATCTACATTGTGAGGTTGGATATTGTCACAGCCCTGTGAGTTAGATATTTATGTCTATTTTGTAACTAAGGAATCTAAGGTACAAAGTAACTAATAGCGTATCATCAGCAGTGAGTGACCAGATAATACCAATGCCACGGGTCTAAGGAACTTCCTTCCAGAGCCACCACTACTCTACAGTAATGAACATGATTAAAGGTGAGGACTCCACCAGATGGCAGCAGAAGCTCATTATTACGTCTTAAATGATTCTATTTCCCTCTGGATGGAGTGTTAGCTGTTGGCAGATGCCTGACTTGTTAGGTTATTGTGGGGAAGTGAATCTAAATCAGGGCCTTTCACTCCTGCTGCTGTGTGCAATCTTACCTACTACAGCGCCTCAGTGTTGACAAGGGATTTTCAGCAAAAGCGTCCAGCCGGTACATGCCCACGAGTTTCTCCCAAAAATCTTATGGCAGGAGGCTTATAAATGAGAATGAAAACTTTTCTATGGGTTACTTTTTCATCGTAGTGAATTCAATTTAGGCACTTAACCAAGAAAAGGAGACGTGATTTGAAATGTTTGGCAGAAGATTAGAAGAGGAAATGATTCATTCACTGTGGGGAACAGGAAGCTATACAGGCAGATAAACCTGAAACAAGAGTCCAAAGATTCAGGGGAAATCCAAGAATAATGCCAGGGTCCCCACCTTCATCCAAAGCCTAGGCCCAGCCTGTGTCCAGGGTGCCAGATTACCCCTCTTCTTCGTGCTTTTTTGAAACTGAACATATATACACAATATATTACATATATATAATTACATATATTTACATCTATAACTTAAATGAATAAAAATTACATATTTTATTCAAATACAAATTATAAATATATATATATATATATTCTTTTTGAATTATGAAAAGGAATCCATCATCTCTTACTGCTCCCACACTAAGCTTGGTAAAGTGAAGCACCCCTCACTAAGAAGGCTAATGTGTTAGTTATATTCTCTTGCCTTTTAGTTACTCAAAAGAAATAACTTGGGCACTGGGGAGCCTCAGCATTGCCTTCAGTGAGCTGTGAGTGGGCTAAAGTATAGGCAGCCCCCAACTTTCAATAGTTCGACTTATGATATTTGAACTTTACAATGGTGCAGAAGCAGTGATATGCATTCAGTGGAAGCTGTACTTGGAGTACCCGTACAACAATTCTGCTTTTCAATTTCAGTACAATATTCAATAAATTACATGAGAGATTCAGCACTTTATTATAAAACAGGCTTTTTGTTAGATGATCTGCCCAGCCATGGCCGAAGGTAATTGTCTGAGCATATTGAAGGTAGGCTAGGCTAAACTGTGTTGTTCAGTAGGTACATTTTTGACTTACAGTATTTTCAATTTCCAGTAAGTTTATCAGAATATAACCCCATCGAAAGTCAAAGAGCATCTGTACGGGATGGCATTTGGCAGTCCCTGGGCAGGTCTCTCTTCCTCCTCTCCCCTTATCTGCCGTTGACTCAGCAGCACTGTCTGTGCTGCACAGGGCTGTCTCCCAGGGTGTGCTAACACAGTCCAGTCCATCAGATTGCTTTGTTAATGTGCCAAGGGCAACCGGGAGAATGAAACACACAAGGACTGTGTGGGCTGCCCTTGGCTGAGACTTACAGTGAAGGAGAATTTAACCTGCTCCACCACTCCAGGCCCCAGACAGACAGGTCAGGGAGTCTAAGACAGCCCAGGTAGAGGAGTGTGGTAGTGAGCAGAGAATCAGGAGATTACCAGCAGTCCTATT
>CAUYQU010062442.1:0-12775 GCA_963574635.1 Cheracebus regulus | reverse complement strand
AAAAAAAAAAAAAAAAAAATTTTTAAAGACTGTTGCTTTAGCCCTCTACTTTTTTTTTTTTTTTTTTTTTTTGAGACAGTGTTTTGCTCTTGTTGCCCAGGCTGGAGTGCAATGCTGCGATCTCAACTCACTGCAACCTCTGCCTCCTGGGTTCAAGCGATTCTCCTGCCTCAGCCTCCCGAATAGTTGGGACCACAGGCACGTGCCACCACCCCTGGCTAATTTTTTGGTATTTTTTAGTAGAGACGGGGTTTCACTGGGTGAGCCAAGATGGTCTGAATCTCCTGACCTTGTGATCCTGCTGGGATTATAGGCATGAGCCACCGCACCTGGCCTCAGACCTCTACTTTTAATCTATGTTGTACAACTT
The DNA here is from genome assembly GCA_963574635.1 of Cheracebus regulus. Classification (NCBI taxonomy): domain Eukaryota; kingdom Metazoa; phylum Chordata; class Mammalia; order Primates; family Pitheciidae; genus Cheracebus; species Cheracebus regulus. The sequence goes on along the minus strand of CAUYQU010062442.1, from coordinate 12,405 downwards.
TAAACATCCAGAAAGACTAGATGTTTCCAATGGGCCTTACATTTTCCACTATCTATCCAGTAGCATTGAATAAATAAATGGTGCATATACATAACACAGGCTATAATTTGAAAGTGTCTTCTAAATAGGGATATTCTGACCTAGAACCCTTTCACCTCTGACCTCTATCCACCCAGTGGACAGGTATAAGCATTCGTAATGCTTAGAGGGGATTTTAACAATTTCACTGCTGTGTTTTTAAAAACAGTCTTCCCTATGAATTTTAACACAAAATTACTCAATGTATTAGTTTACTAACTAAACTTTTGTCATACACGAGCAACTTCTTTAACATCGAGAAAGACTAGATGTTGCAAATTAGGACTCCTTTGTCCACTTATATACACTATATACACAGCACAGTAAAAGAAAATGCAGACGTAAGGGGCAATGTCAGTGGCATCACCATAAACACACTAGGATGAAGCCCTTTGCACTTTCTGCTCTTCCTTCCTTTCTGAACCAGCACAAATACAATAATGTGAATTGCTCAAGGAAGTGTTTTGATCAGTTTCCAAAAGACAGTATTTTAAATGAATCGAAAGGATATCTACAAAATGTGTTATTTACTACATCTACTTTTAACATATTTTGTGCCCTTCTAGACATCTAGAGAGACTAGAAGTTTCAAATAAGGACTGAAGTTTGTCCACTATATACACGGTAGTGTTGAATAAACTACACACATGTAACAATGGTTAGATCTTAAAGCGTCTTCTAAGTAGAAACATTCTGGTTTAGAATCTGTCATTCCTCCCAACTCCTCTCCACCACCAACCTGGTAGATATAGGCACATGTGTCAGATCTAAAGCCATGACTTGAGGGCTGCAGCCCTGCCCAGGAGGGCGGGGCTCCTGCCTACTCCAGGCTCCCAAGAGCACAGGGGTGCCTGGGTTGCAGCAGCAGCTTGGGGAGCCACAGTTGCACCTGCAGAGCTCCTACCCTGCCAACTTGGAAGGAGCAGGGCTCCCACTTGTCGCTGGCTCCTGCCAGCTCTGTGGAGCATGGCATCTGACCATGCCCCCTCGAAGCTCCAGGTCCTCGCTGGGCCTTGGCTGGCATCTGGGACAAGGTCAAGGTACGTATTGCTGCAAGCTCCCACTGTGGCTCTGGCACTCAGAGGTGGCTGGAGCTCCCGCTCGCTTGGCACACAACCTGGCCCAGCAACATCGTGCAGCCCCCAGGGCAGCAGGCTGTGGGGGAAGTGGAGGGGGCTGCCTGCCTCCTCCCTGTGCCCTCCCTGCAATGGCCTGTGTAATGGCAGTGGCCACACCAAACAGCTGGCTGCTGCTATCACAACCAGTCATGACCTGTGCCAGCATCCAACCCAGATGTCTCATGACACGTGGCTGGCATGAGAAAGCTTGAGGAACATCTAGAAATTTAGACACTCTATACATCACTACTGAGCTAGGGATCAGAGCGTTCAAGAGAAAGGAGAATATCAGTCGGCTATGAATTGTATTTAGTAAGTGATTGCCCTATATTCTCACCACATCCCCCAGTCCTGAACTCCCGTTTTCACTAATCAAAAAACATTACATAAACCCATTAACATATAGCTAAAGATTATCGAACAGGCAGACTACTATGAGTTCCTGCAGCGGCCCAGTTCACAGGAACAGATTAATTATGTGTATAAATAAAGAGTAAACTCTATACAGGGGAAATTGATGTGGGGGGTGCCTAAGCCTTAATGTAAGTAATAAATCTCATGTAGTGCATTTTGAGCAGTGCTCAAGAGACTGTGAGAGAGACAGGTGTGAAGGTGAAATTCTTTTTTTTTTTTTTTGAGACAGAGTTTCACTCTGTTGCTCAGGCTGGAGTGCAGTGGTGCAATGTCAGCTCACTGCAACCTCCGCTTCCCCGGTTCAAGTGATTCTTCTGCCTCAGCCTCCCGAGTAGCTGGGACTACAGGCACGTGCCACCACACCCAGCTAATTTTAGTATTTTTAGTAGAGACGAGATTTCACCATATTGGCTAGGCTGATCTTGAACTCCTGACCTCGTGATCCACCCGCCTCAGCCTCCCAAAGTGCTAGGATTACCACGCCCGGCCAAGGCTGAACTTCTTAAGTGATCCTGTTTGGGCAGTGGAGACCAGCAGTCTGAAAACTAGCCGAGACTACAAAGTAAGGGAAGAGAGAGGCAACTCACAGAGGCCAGTCCTGCTGGGCCCAACCAGTTCACAGAAGGCAAAGGACTGCTTTGGACACTCCAAATCCAGGTGGGAGAAATCAAGGACTACCAGGTAAAAACCCTGCAGGTTTTTGGTTCTTTGTAAGAGACAGGGTCTCACTCTGTTGCCCAGGTTGGAGTGCAATGGCACAACCATAGCTCACTGTAGCCTCTCATTCCTGGGCTCAAGCAATCCTCCCACCTCAGCCTCCAGAGTAGCTGGGACTACAGGCATGTGCCAATATGCCCCACTACTTTTTTAAAATTTTTGTAGAGATGGGGTCTTGCTATGTTGCCCAGGCTGGTCTCAAACTCCTGGCCTCAAGCGATCCTCCTGCCTCTACCTTCTAAAGCATGGGATTACAGGCGTGAGCCACCATAGCCTGTGTGTATTGTTAACAGACATTTAATTGTACCCATGGAGTATCTGTAGTTCTCTGGTTTGGATTTTAGTGCTCCTCCCTTTCAGTTTAAACAGGGGATAGAGATTTTCTTTACATTAGAAACTGATATGAAGCCATGGGTGTTAGGGTGGTTTGGGTCTCTGCCTTCTCGATCCCAAGGAGCAAACCTTTGGGAAGCTTTGGGAAACCTTTGGGAAAAAGTTGCAAATTTTTTCCCCTTCAAAAATTCTGCAGCCTCCTCTGCAGAAAAGCCACTTGGTCTCCAAAATGTTTCCTGCAATGCTGGGGAAACGCGCCTCTTACCCAGAGAGACACTGTAAAGGGCAAAGTTTGAACCGAGTGTGTGGTGTGGTGTGTGTGTCGCTCTTTTCCACGTGGAGAAACTCCCACGGATGGGCACCAAAGGGAGAGGAGACTGCATCTGATTTTCTCTGCTGGCCCAAGCTCCGTGCGGGAACGCTTCGGTTCTGTTGTTTACTTCCCCCCACCGCCCCCTACCTCCTAGTTTTTGTCCAGCCCGGGGAAGCCGCGCTGCCGCTCCTCAGATGTTATTTATCTTTTCCTGCGAGGGGCTTGTGACAGTCCAGGGTGTTGTGTATCCTGTGCGATTGTTTATCGCCCGGCGCATGCGGTGGCCTGAGCAGCCTCGCGCCGGCACTTCACGTCCCGAACCCCAGGACTACGTGAGCCGGCGGAGGGCGGGGAGGTGGCGCTCGGGCGCCGGCGTGAACCCGGGTCCCCTGGAGCCCAGCGCCGTGTCCTCAGGCCCCGGCCCTGACCCCAGGGCGCTCAGGTGGAATGACCCTGCAGCTGCGCGCTGCTCCCGCGCCCCCGCCTGCCCTGCGGAAGTAGCCCCGGACCGTCACTCAGACCTGGCGCGCGGCGCCCCCGGCCGAGCCCCCACCCCCTCCGGGCACAGATCGGGGCGCACGCGTTGCTCGTATCTGGTCACCCGCGGGTCAGGCCGGCCGAACGTCTGGGCTCGGGGGACACTCCTACGTGCGCAGCCGCCACCCGGCCTGGCCGCCCAGCCGCCCCTGGGGTTCGCGCCGGTCAGCCCAGCCCAGCCCTAGCTTGGCGCCGCACTGCGGCCACTGCTCTCCACTCGGCTTCGCGGGCGCTCAGGGCTGGGCTGGTGGACATGGGGCGCGGAGTGGACAGCGTGCGGGCGGATAGGGGGTGCAGGGTGGACAGCGGGCGGGTGGACATGGGGCGCGGAGTGGACAGAGGGCGGGTGGACATGGGGCGCCGGGTGGACAGCAGGCCGATGGACATGGGGCGCGGAGTGGACAGCGTGCGGGCGGATAGGGGGTGCAGGGTGGACAGCGGGCGGGTGGACATGGGGCGCCGGGTGGACAGCAGGCCGTTGGACATAGGGCGCGGTGTGGACAGCGGGCGGGTGGACATGGGGCGCGGGGTGGACAGCGTGCGGGTGGACGGGAGCTCAGGGTGGACAGCGGGAGGGTGGACAGAGGGCACAGGGTGGACAGCGAGCAGGTGGATGGGACACAGGGTGAACAGAGAGCGGCTGGACAGGGGGTGCAGGGTGGACAGCGGGCCGGTGGACATGGGGTGCGGGAGGAACGGGGGTGCTAGCTGGACTGGACTGGGTGCAGAGCGGACAAGAGGTGTAGCACTTTCAAGTGTGCATTTGCCCTTGGCTCGCTGAGGGCTCCAAACCAGCCTCTGGGGAGACTTTGAGGCGATTTTCTTTTCTTTTCCCTTTCTCTTCTTTCTTTTTAAAATTTCCCTTCTCTTTTCTATTCTTTTCTTTACCCCCTTTTCCCCCTTTCTTTTTCTCATTTTTTCTTTCGAAAGGTTTGGACGGCTAGATCTCTTTTGCCACCTCGGGAGCCCGCCAGGGAACCAGAGGCAGGGCAGGAAGGGACAGTGCCCCGCCTCTACCAGCCTATTCAGCCTCACACACACACACACTCATGCACGCACACACTCATGCACACACACTCATGCACGCACACACTCATGCACGCATGCACACACACTCATACATGCACGCACACACACCAGACACACACCACGCATGCGCACACACACAAAAACACACCACAGAGACACACGCAGACACACACACACCACAGACACACACTCCACACAGACACGCACCACACATGCACAAACACACCTACCCACACACATATACTATGTAGACACACACACAGACTCCTACAGACACATCACACACAGACACCAAACACACGCAGCAGACACCCATCCACACAGACACATTCCCACACACACCACACATAGACACACCGACACACAATCTCACAGACATACACCTACCCACAGAGACACCTCACACATACACACACAACCCTAAGGGGAAGGATCAAACAAACGCGCTCACGGGCCGGGGTCTGTTTTCTCAGGCGTCCTTCCCCATCGCCACATTGTTCGCGGGACAATGGGCTCCTGTGTCAGTCTTCTTGGCACCAGCGTTGTACGATGCAGGAAACAGCATTTCCTGTCGGCGCTGGAAAATTAACTTGGATCGTGCTTTTCCCTTTTTATTGAGAATCAGCACACACCCCGGGAAACCCAAGCTCCCGGCGAGGGGAGGGAGCCGCAGCAATAGACATCCCGAAGGCTCCCGCGGCGTCCGTCCCCTTACCGCTCAGCTCCTGCTCCCGCCTCCGCCAAAAGAGGAAGCCCCGGCCCTAAACAATGAGATGGGGCTGCTGTATCAACCGTGACCCTCCCGCTGGGGCCACTGGGACCGGCCTTGACAAGCCTCCGAGCTCTCCAACCACTGGGAAGGGGATGTTGGCAGAAGGGGCTCCCGACCGCCCAGAAACCCCTGCCTCTGCAGCTGCTAGCTGTCCGCTCAAAGCACACCAAGCATGGGCAATGGGCTGACTTATCTAGGTGGTCCCCACATTTACGAGTCTGGCCAACATTTGCCCCACAAAACTACTAGTTAATGTTCTCCTATTCCACTAAGTACTTCTATTTTGGTATTGGTATCATTCTGCCCTGAGTTGCTGCATATCATGTTATGGGTCTCTAGGAAGAGCACTAGATTGCCAACTCAGACAGGCAGAAAAGGGTCTATTTTGTCTCTGCATTTTCTGGGCTTTGAGACCTGGGCATTGCATATAGTAGGTGCTGTATCACTATGAATACATATGAAGTATGCCTCTCCTGGACACCCCTACTTCCATATCTTGTTCCCATTTGCACGCTGGGAACACTGTCATCCGACTGTTGAACATACGCACAGAATTTACATGTATTAATAATATGCATGCTATTTTATATGTACCACATGTACATAAACACAGACATGCTATACACATATAACAATATGTGTTTAGTAACTGCAATACCACCACCATCTCACAGTCCCCACTCCACCCTTCGATGAGAAAGAAAATGAAAACTATGTGAAATCTGTCATAGATACGCTCTCCTCATTAATCTCCTTTTGCCACAGACAAACTCTTCAAACATTTTGGGTGATTTCAATTTTGGAAAATGTCACTTCTCATCATATTTTAAACCTTCAGCTTTAGAGTTTATCATCATGACCACCAAAAGAAAGAAGGTTGAAGAAGTGCTTTGGGGACTTTCTGCCCGGTACATTGGTAGGGCACAGCCAGTGTTGGAATTAGCGATCAGTTCTTAGCGGTGGCTTCTGACCCTTCAGATTTAAATCTTTGGTTTTTGCCTGACCACCCTCAGCTATCCTTCCCACCTGCCCCGGCTGCAAGTTAGTGATCTGTATAACAATATTTAAATATTTAAATCCCCTAGGGAAGCACACTAAAAGGAACCCTCTAGGACTCTTTATAAAACGTGAAAATCATCCTCTAATTGCTTTGCTCCCAGTTGCTTAGTCCTCTGTCCTTTGCCCAACAGAGTTGTTAGCGGTAAAAGCCAAGTCCACTAAGTGCTTCCTGAATGGATGAATGAATGAATGATCATCTTCTATTTTTTGTTTACATGTTATTCATATTATTTTATTTATAAGCTTGGGGAAAAAAAGATTATAGCTCCTGGTCTGCAGAAATAGATTTGGGGAAAGCCAGGTGGATCAATCTCTAAGTAGTATAAATTGGGCATATCCTAACTGTTTAATATTTTTAATCATGAAAAAGGTGGTTCACTCCTATGGTTAGCCAAGAAGAAGTGAGACTTAGAGCGGCAGAGTGTATAAGAAGACTCTGTGATATTCACCTTCTTGGGAGAGTTCTCTCTGCTTTTGCAAAATGCTTGCTGCCCCTGAGAGCTGTGTTGCTGTGCCTTTTGCATATAATGTGCTACTTTAATTGGAACCTATTGTAGTTGTTATTTTTTTTATACATGTGTCCCAACTAAATTGTGAGCCCCTTAAAGGATCGCCTTGTATCTGCAAGCCTTGCACTGTTTTGCGCACCTAGAAATAGATCGGTAAATGTCTGAGCTTGACCATGGGACTAGCCTGGTCACCCATGTGAAATGAATTCAGAGGTCAAAAGTCATCATGGAGCAAATTAAACGATGTCTAATGCCCTCCAGTGGCAGTTTTCCAATGGCATTCCATGGATGTGCTTCCAGGGACCAGTGGAGGAGAGTCTTCTACTAGAGTAGTTTTAGATTTGGGGTCTAGCTGCTCTGGACAATTTTGCAAACATCTGACTATGAAGAATGACAGCAATGGAAAAAGCAGGTTGCAATCCCAAACCAATGAATGGTGGAGGAAGATATTCAGGAGTGAACTTCCCCTAACATCAACCCTTATTATTTTTTTTTTTCTGAACATGCTTTATATTCCATGAACAAGAAAAACTTTTCAGGAAAGAAATGCTTGGAGCTGGAGGGGACAGGGGAAGAGGGAAGCTTGGAATCCTTTGTTCTCTTCAACAGAAATAGCTGTCCGTCCCCAGCAGCTCCAGATGACTGTCTCTATCTATCCACACACGCTGTTGGCATTTCCACTTCATTTTATTGCTGCCAGCAGAGAGGCAGGTTAGTCCCCACAGTCTTCTTACAAAAAGATTAGCAGAATTCAAATTCAACAAGGAAGAGGCTTACTGAGTTGTGTTTCTTTGATAACCTTCAGCTAGGAGGACTCCAGGGCTCCTCAGCGTCTAGCACCTGAAGAATGGTTTCAGCTTGACTGCACCTTACCTTCTGGTGGGTTATTCATCCTGGCTCACCTTGTGTAGGTTATGATGGACCTTTTATTTTCTCCACGCGTTGCTGAAACTATCAGGGAAGCTGTTCCTTGTCTCCAGTCAATAGAGGTCTGTATGAAATAAATCAGTTCAAGGACTTATCGACAGACCATCCCTTGCTACTTGAGGTATCCTCCTTCCTCCCCACTTCCCTACCCGAGTCCTAGACCTCAGATCTGGTCCTGGTTTCCTGCCCAGTAATCTTCTCATTCTAGGGCTGTTGCCAGGTCCCTTTTTCTAGATCCTTCGTCCTGAGGCTGGGGCTTAGTTGCTAGACCCACAGCTGCCTCCTGCCTACCATTACACTTTCCTGTGAAATATGTCCACCCAGATTTCTTAGCGTGCTGCTCTGTCCACATTGTTGGACATCCTTTTATTCATCTTAGACTCCTTTTCCCATTGCTGATTAATTTCCTGGACTTGAAAAGATTATGATCAACTGTGGACGCCCCTCTGACATGAGCGTCTTCGGCAGGGTCGCCTCTCCCGGCCTCTGTTTCGCGCCTTTGCTGGGTCCTTCCTCTTTTTCACTTGCTGCCGCTTTTCCAACTGTCTGACCACCTCCCCTGGGGAACCCAGTGGCAAGCTCAAAAAGCTCTCTGAACAAAGGTAGATCTACACTTAAAAAAAAAAAAAATCAGTAGAGAGTCATAGCTATGGCACCTTAAAAAAAGAAACATGAATCATGAGGTTTGAAAAACCTAGGGATGTTTACAATCACCTTGATGGTTTAGGTCTGCAAGGCTAGATTGCAGTGAGTTTGTTTCCTCCTGCAATCCTGCTCACAGTTTAAGCAAGCAAGCTGCCACATTGGAAGCAGGTGAACAGTAGTACCTTAGATTTTTCAGTGCCTAGATTCTCTCATAAATAAGATTCACTGAGTCCGGGAGTATAGCATGCCTTTAATAAACTACACATATAAAAGATGAAGTTGTTCTCTTTTTAAAAAAAATTATTATTGGCCAGGCGCGGTGGCTCACACCTGTAATCCCAGCACGTTGGGAGGCCGAGGCGGGCAGATCACGAGGTCAAGAGATCGAGACCATCCTGGCCAATATGGTGAAACCCCATCTCTACTAAAAAAAAATACAAAAATTAGCTGGGTGTGGTGGTATACGCCTGTAGTCTCAGCTACTCGGGAAGCTGAGGCAGGAGAGAATTGCTTGAACCCGGGAAGTGGAGGTTGCAGTGAGCTGAGATCGCACCAGTGCACTCCAGCCTGGCGCCTGGCAACAAAGCAAGACTCTGTCTCAAAAAAAAAAAAATTATTTATTTATTTATTTATTTATTTATTTATTTATTTATTTTGAGACAGAGTCTCACTCTTGTTTCCCAGGCTGGAGTGCAGTGGCACGATCTCAGCTCACTGCAGCCTCAACTTCCTGGGCTCAAGAGATCCTCCCACCTCAGCCTCCTGAATAGCTGTGACTACAGGCACATGCCACCCCTCCTGGCTAATTTTTTGTATTTTTAGTAGAGACGGGGTTTTGCCAGGCTGGTCTCAAACTCCTAGGTTCAAGCAATCCACCCACCTTGGCCTCTCAAAGTGTTAGGATTACAGACATGAGCCACCATGCCCCACCAATGATGTTCTTAATATAGAAACTCAGTGGAGTAAACATTCTTTAAAAATCATAAACATTATTTTTTTTTTTTTAGGCAAGGTCTCACCCTGTTGTCCAGGCTGGAATGCAGTGGTGTGATCTCAGCTCATGGCAACCTCTGCCTCCCAGGTTCGAGTGATCCTCCCACCACAGCCTCTTGAATACCTGGGATTACAGGCACATGCCACCACACCCAACTCATTTTTGTATTTTTAGTAAACATGAGGTTTCACCATGTTGGCTAGGCTGGTCTTGAGCTGCTGACCTCAAGTGATCCACCTGCCTTGGCCTCTCAAAGTGCTGGGATTATAGGTGTGAGCCACAGCACCCAGCCAATGAAGTTCTTAATGTAGAAACTCAATGTAGTAAACATTCTTTAAAAAGCTTAAACATGAATTATTTTTATTTTTATTTTATTTTTTATTTTTAGGCAGGGTCTTTCTCTGTTGCCCAGGCTGGAATGCACTGGCTTGATCTCAGCTCACTGCAATCTCTGCCTCCTGGTTTCAAGTGATCCTCACACCACAGCCTCTTGAATAGCTAGGATTACAGGCACATTCCATCTCACCTGGCTAATTTTTGTTTTCTTTTTTTGAGACAGAGTCTTGCTCTGTTGCCCAGGCTGGAGTGCAGTGGCACCATCTGGACTCACTGCAACCTCCACTTCCAGGGTTCAAGTGATTCTCCTGCCTCAGCCACCTGAGTAGTTGAGATTACAGGTGACTGCCACTGTGCCCAGCTAATTTTTGTATTTTTATTAGAGACAGAGTTTCACCATGTTGGCCAGGCTGGTCTCGAACTCCTGACCTCAAGTGATCCTCCCACCTCACCTCTCAAAGTGTTGGGATTACAGGTGTAAGCCACCACACCCAACCTAATTTTTGTATTTTTAGCAGACGTGGGGGTTCACCATGTTGGCTAGGCTGGTGTTGAACTCCTGACCTCAAGCAATCTGCCTGCCTCAGCCTCCCAAAGTGCTGGGATTATGGGCCAGTGCCACCATGCCCAGCTTCAACATGAATATTAAAGAGCAATATGTTAACTTCCTACTGGCAATGGCTTAGAATATTTTGTTTAAATTTCTAAATAGCTCTACCCTGTCCTAAGCAGTTTACGGTCTGCAAATTAGTTTACGCTGATTTTATTACTTAAAACATGATTTAATTAACTAAAACAGCTGGATACAATATAGTACTAAATACAATTCAGCAACCCTGTCACCAATCTGCAGCTGTTTTCAATCTCTGGTCCCACGTATATATTTGAGTTGAAAACACCTTTCTCCCTCACCTCAGACCCCTCTTGGCTTTGGTTTCCAGTTCTGCATCGTTCTCCACCAGCCTCTCCTCTGTATTAACTCTGGGTCATTATAACAGAAAGGCTGTCCTGCACCAGTGTAGCTGGAGCCATATATTTATATACGTCTTCCCTGTCTCACTCTTTCCCTATTTGTTCCTATCCGGTCTTAGTCCGCTTGGGCTTCTATAAAAAATCACCACAGACTGGGAAGATTAAACAACAAACATTTATTTCTCATAGTTGCAGAGGTGGATGTCCCAGATGAGGGGGCCAGCATGGTCAGGTTCTGGTGAGGGCTCTCTTCCTGGCTTGCAGATGATTGCCTTCTGGCTATGTCCTCACTGGGAGAAAAGAAAGCAAGCCAGCTCTCCGGTCACTTCTAAAGAAGGCACAATCCTACACATGAGAGCTCCACCCTCATGCCCTGATTATCTCCCAAAGTCCCCTCCTCTTACTACCATCACGTTGAGATTAGAGTTTGAACATATGAATTTTGGGGGAGACAGAGACATTCAGTGCATTATGCCTCCCAATGGTCCTGAACAAAGAGGGAGAAACAGCACATGCATGGGCACCACCGTTGTCTTCGTGCCAATCAGAAGATTTTACAGGCCGGGCATGGTGGCTCACGCCTGTAATCCCAGCACTTTGGAAGGCTAAGGCGGTGGATCACGAGGTCAGGAGATCAAGATCACACTGGCCAACATGGTGAAACCTCATCTCTACTAAAATAAGGGCGTGGCGGCGCGCGCCTGTAATCCCAGCTACTTGAGAGGCTGAGGCAGGAGAATCGCTCCAGGAGGCAGAGGCTGCAGTGAGCCGAGATCGCACCACTGCACTCCAGCCTGGGCGACAGAGCGACACTCCACGTGAGGAAAAAAAAAAAGAAGATTTTACATTTTGGCCATGTTTTTTTTTTAACTATTTATTATTTGATACTAGACTTTATGTTCAGATATCTAACACGCTGGTATACCCCTCTGTGTGTGTGCATACACACACACACACATCATTATCATCATCATCCCACCTAGGGCAAACCAATTCACAGACTTGACTGAATCAGCAAGATTCAGTCTTTTAAAAATTTAAACCATCAGGAGATACAGGCAGTGAGTTGACAGTTGCACCATTTTAATGGGGACATCTTAATGACTATTAAGTATCGTCCATTTACAACTTGCTCGACACACTGAGCACCTGTATGCCTTTTTCTTCCTGTCACCCTGTGAGAGATGCACTGTTTTTTATTCCTGTGTTGCAAACGAGGAGACTGAAGCTCATGCAGTTGTGTCTGTTGCCAGGATAACCCAGCTGGGCAGTGATGGAGATAGGATCCTCAGCTTCCTCACTATATGGCTCTAGGTGCTGAGGTCACCCAGGCTCCCCTTTGGGAAGCCATGTGTGCAGGTTTTCCGGGATCCTATGATATCTAAATCCCAGCCACCCTGACTTCCTTGGCACCTCGTTTAGCTGGTTGTTTTGGTCTCCACTTGGCATCAAAGACTCCTCAGAGCTCTTGTGGAGAATCCGAGCCTACCTTGTCTCAGGAAATAAAAATTCTTTTTTTTTTTTTTTTTTTGACACAGAGTTTGGCTCTGTCACCCAGGCTGGAGTGCAGTGGCGTGATCTCAGCTCCCTACCACCTCCACCTCCCGGGTTCAAGTGATTCTCCTGCCTCAGCCTCCTGAGTAGCTGGGACT
>CAUYQU010062441.1:0-25807 GCA_963574635.1 Cheracebus regulus | reverse complement strand
TAGTGGTCGCTGTGTGGTTGTGTTTTTTTTGGGCGCCGTCACAGTTTTTTTGTGGGGGGGTTTTGGGGTTTGTTGTCGGTCTGTCCAAAAGATCAACGGTTGGGGGGGGGGGGGGTAATGGATGTGTGGGATGTTTGGATAATGGGTGGGAGGGAGAGGGGATGGGAGGGAGAGAGAGGAAGGGAGGAAGGAGGGAAGGAAGGAAAGAAGGAAGGAAGGGAGGGAGGGAAAGGGGAAGGGAGGGAGGGAGAGGGAAAGGGAGGGAGGGAGGGAAAGGGGAAGGGAGGGAGGGAGGGGGAAGACATGGAGGGAGAGGGGAAGGGAGAGAGGGAGAGGGGAAGAAAGGGAGGGAAGGAGGGAGAGAAAGGGAGGGAGGGAGGAAAGGAAGAAAGGAGAGAGGAAGGAAGGAAGGGAGGGAGGGAGAAACAATCACTTTTGCTTTCCATTTTCTCTGATTAAGGTAAAGGTGAGGAACAGTCTGTTAAAAGAAAGGCTGATCAGAAGGCTGGTTGGTTTGTTTCCAGGCTGTAAACTCACTGTGGCCCAAAAGGACCAAGTGACTTGTCCAAGATCACACACCGAGTGGGACTGGAGTCCTGCCCCCTGACACTCAGTGACTCCTGCCTCCCTCCCGTTGCCTGTGGTTGTCATTACCTTGAAGACCACACACATGCACGAACACACACACACAGGTACAGCCTTTCAGAATGAATTAAATAGGCTCTGGGGTGACTTGTCAGAGCAGCAGTCACAGCACCACAGGTGGGGAGCTCTGGAGAGGTTGTTAGCAAATTAATGAATGATACAATGGCTGCGCAGTAATTCCCAGGGCTAAGGTAAGCTTCTGGAACACACACTTTTATTCGAAGAAGATTAAGTGAAAACCGTACGTGTATATGTGACGCTCTCGACAAGCTCTGAGCACTGCCCTTTTTCCTGAGAACATTTGCACCATGAAGAATCCATGGAGATGGAAAGTCAAGGTTATTGGGGGAGGCAGATTGAGGAAAGCACCTGGATCCGGAGCCTGAAGGGCAGGAGCATCTCCATTTCTACAACAACCCCCGACAGTAAGCTCCGAGGATCCGCTGTGTGCAGGGATCAGTCCCAGACACTAGGAAACAATGAGAAATAAGGTGCCGGGACTCAATGGCACCTGCTTTATTGGGAAGACTCTGTCCTTATTGTGAGAAAACTCCCAGGGAAGAGAGCACGTCTTACCCTTGAGAAGCTCTCCAATTTGTTGAAGACATACGACCTTCTGAAGCTCCCGGTCTGGAGGAAAAACACTGACTGTGACCTTGGAAAAGCCCAACCCACTTGCAGGATAGAGGGAAGGGAGACAGGCAGCACCTGCCCTTGGGGACCCTCCAGACTGATAGGTTAGAGTCCTTGCTGCAGTTGGGGCAGGGTCTGGCCCTTGACCTCATGGGACTATACCATCCCTGGAGTCCCCACTCCAGTTTGGAGTTAGATCCCAGGAGGTGACGCCCACACAGGTGTACGTGTGCCCCACAGCACCTTGCCCTGGCATCGTTCCTTTTTTGAATGGCTGTGAGTAGTGATGATTTTCTTAGAACTTTGTAACCCAGCTCAGAGCATACCTGTTGCCTGCATGCCTCTGCTTGCACCTGGCACCTGATTTGGCCCAGTCCATGAAGACTTTGTGTGTGGGTCCACAGAAAAGCCAGTCTCTGGAGGGCAGGATGTTGGGGGCCTCATATCCAGGCCCAGCACAACAACCCTCTTATCTCAGGCAAGTGGCCCTGGTAGCTGGTGAGTCCGGAAGAGGGGGAACCGTGATCAGTTTCCCATGGGCAGCCATGGAGACGGCGTCCAGCCCTCTGCTCAGGAGCCACAGAGGAGATGTCGGGGAGACGCCAAGGGGATAAATAAAGTTGGCTTCTGCTTCTCACAATGCCAGGTTCCCAGGCCCTACCAGCCACAGCACCAGCAGTGACTTGGGTGAGAACCACAAGGTTTCTGGATTTGTACCCACCCAGCCCCTTTCCTGGGCTCTAGGTCCCAGGTCCCACCCTTCCTGGAGGCCAGGGCCCTGTCACCACCCACAGTATGACAGAAATCTGTTTCTCCAGTTCACAGCTCTCCCCAGGCCCTCTGCAATCGCCCTTCCCAGGCAGCTGCGCCTCTTTCTACCTCCCTCGGACCAGCTGCTTCCAGGTGACTGCAGCTTACCTCCAGGCCCAGTGTCCTACTCCCCACACCACTTTCCTAGGAACTTGGGACAAGGGCCTCAGGCAAGACTCAAAGTGCCCTTTGAGAAATGCACCCACTGACCGGTGAGAAACCTAAAATGGGCACCCAGCCAGGCCATCAGGGACTTGATTCTCCCCTACTTCTCAAGTCCCAGGCTTCAGAGGTCCCAGTCACAGCCTCCGGCACCCCTGGACATACTCTGACTCCCCTCGTTTGTTTGAAAGTCTCCATTCCTGAGTAGAAATGGGTGCTCCTGTGCCCCAGCATTCCTGAGAAGCGGTTTCCAGATTGTACCCCACATCTTGTCCACACTCCTTTTTTACTTAATTAGAAATTGACTTTATTAAGAACTACTGCCTGGAACAAAATCAATACATAGTTTAGTAAGCCAGATAATTTAGTCCAATCATCAGGAGTTAAAGTTCATTTGGGGGATAAAGTTTGTCCGAGTTGTTGAATAATCTAAAGCCCGGCCTAGTTCTAAGTAAAAGCAGATGTGTAACAGGTGCAAACCTGGACCATCTCTGTGCACCCAAAACAGCACAGCAGGGTCTTCCTGGGCAGCTTCCGCAGAGCACACGGCTTCCTGTTGCTCTTTGCACCCAAGTGCACACCGACCACTGACTCCAACCAGGCTTTCCTACCACTGGGAGCAGGTTAAAAGGTGTCTGGGATTTCAGAACAGTGGAAGAAGAAGAAATAAAAAGACTCAGCTGTGATTCTGAGGTGCTGATTCCAAGCTGATAGCTACTCATTGTCACCTTCCAAGGAAGTCTTTCAAACCCTCTGTTTCTTCACCCATAAAAAGCAGGAGATGATAATCATCTTGTAGATTATGCTAGGGACTGTGAAAAGAGACACAAAAGAGCTTAGCCAGAGAGATTCAGAATGAGCATAACCATGTCTTCCTCTTCTGGCCAAAGTCTCCTGCAATTACTGCAATCATGCATTTTGAAGGAGGAGGAGGAAAAACAAGAGGAAGAAGAGGAGGAGGAGAAGAAGAAGAAAGAAGAAAGAAAGGAAGGAAGGAAAGAAAGAGAGAGAGAGAAAGAAAAAGAAAGAAAGAAGAAAGAAAAAAGAAAGAAATGAAGGAAAGAAAGAAAGAAAGAGAAAGAAAGAAAGAAGAAAGAAAGAGAAAGAAAGAAAGAAAGAAAGAGAAAGAAAGAAATCTGTCTATGTCAGCACTGCAAAGAGGAAGGAAGCAGGGACAGGGGATGGGGGAGGGAACTAGGGGCAGGGAGGGAGAGGAAGTGGAGTTACACAGACCAGAATGTTGAAGAATTCCTAGAAGATACAAAGCAGTAGGAACTGAGTCGACAGAGGAACAAAAGCAAAGAATAATCACAGCCCAAGACATGAGGGGTTGCAGGAGGAACAGAGATTCTCATGTACAAATTGAAAAATGTGAATAGATGATCAAGGATCACCAAACATCAGAAAAACCAGCAATGTAACCCCTGAGCCCATGCAAACAATGAACACCCAAGGGAAGAGCATCAACAGGGGAAACAGAGATAAAGTGAAAATAATAATGAATATTCTCAGAGAGATTCATGATGATGACACACAAATAAAGAATCACAAGTTGCAATGCAAAGCCACAATGCTTGAACTTTAAAATAGGCTTATAAAAGTTAAAATCATAATGGACAGACTAAATAAAGAAATGAGCATAGTGCGTATCCAGTTAGTGAGTTGGTAGGTGCAGCTCAGGAAAGTCTCCTAGGACACAAAGGGAAAGGCCCGAGAGCAGCCAGGGGTTGTAGGGCCAGGGCAGTCACTGGCAGGAAGAGGGAGCTCCATCTATGCTGCTTGAATCTGAAAGGCTTTTGATGAGAGGCAGCCCCATGTCATGGAAATGATTCTTCCATCATCACAGCAACACTATCCATGAGCGTACCAAGTTTTTTTGTGTGTGAATTATGCAAAAGTAGCCTTAAGCCGAGTCCAAGTCAAAAAAATTACATGTTCAGAATCAATGGAGTCTGAATTAGCTACGTTTGAGTGCTTACGGACCTCAAAGGACACACATAAACACACACACACACACACACATACACGCAGATGCATGCACATACACAGAGCTAAACTGAGCTCGCTGAGCAGAAGGGTCTCCTTCTAGGGATTATACAGCCCAATGCTCTTGTTGCAGAGAAGAGGAAACTGAAGCTCACTCATAGAGGCAGAGTCAGCCCGAGACTTCCTCTGACGCTCCAAACCTCAGGCTGTCCTTTCAGAAGGCTCCTTGGTGTCTCAAATTCACCAAGCGGAGCACAGTCGTCTCTCTGATGTCTGTCTTGCCTTGACCTCTCTTGCTTGTTGACCTCTCAGAGCAGCATCTGCCCCGATTTGCAGCTCTGGGGAGCAGAACTGATTAGAGGAATCCAGAGGCCTCTTCGATTGGTTTGGGCCACAAAGGAGAAAGGAAGCCCGCTGTGGTCATTTCTGCTGCATTCAGCTCCCTGGAGGGGCCCCAGAGTCTTTGTCGGATAGCATTCTGGATCTAGCGTGTCTTATTCTCACCCATTTACCCAACCACCCCATTTTTTCAGTAAGCACAACTTCCCTTCAGTTTTTGGCCCCGCTGGGGCACCATCAGAAGCCAGTTGCCTGTTCTCCCTGCCCCTTTATTCTGTGGGTTCTTCCAGAGGAAGGGAAGGATTCAACATGGATCAAGCCCCTGCCATGTGCCAGACTCTGTGGGGCATTTGATGCACTTGACCTCTTTTAAATCTCACAGCAATGGTGTCATGCAGGCATTCTTTTTCCCTTTTCCAGATGGGACTACTGAGTTCAGAGAAGTTACGTAACTGGGGTAGGGCCACACAGCCAGCAGCGGGGAAGGCTGGAATAAACGCGGTCCTCTCTGACACTTTGCTCCTCCTGTACCCAAGCCTCCCTCCTGTGAACTTTAAGTCTTCTGGGAAAAGGCATTCTATAATAATTGGGGCAATGAGGCTTGGGAATGATATTAACTCCAGGTGGCAGGTAGGTCATGGCCAAATGGGGACCTTACCACAAGACTCAAAGCCACTCAGTCAAGGAAGCTGCCTAGAGGAGGAAGATTCTGAGCTCATTCCTAGAGGGAGGCAGGCAGGATTTGAGGAGCCAGGGAGAAAGAAAGACCTTCCAGGCTTAGCAGGCAGGATTTTAAATTGCTTTAAAAAAGTAAAAGATGGTAACTCCATCTGCCTTTAAAGGGGGCAGGGATGTGGAATAATTCATCTCAGAGAAAGACTACATCGTGGCCCGGATGCTTTTCAGTAGGAGAGTCTGGTGTGGGAGGAGGGATGGAATGGGGAAACTGATCATTGTAAAGGGAAGATTGGCATGTCAGGTCTCTGCTGGGTCCAGCCCCTGCTTTTGATGTACAGAAATAGGTCCCAGCCCAAGTAGTGGATGTGGAGAACTAAAAGCTGGTCTGCTTAAGAAAGCGAAGGAAACCTGAGCTTCTGGAGGGCAGTCCATTGGAGAGGGATAGAGGGGCCGAGAAAACAAAGAAAGAGGGGAAATGTGAGGTTCAGGAAGAGTTAGGAGCTGGGGGATCCAGAGGCCTGGGGAAAATTATCCCAAGGAAAATGTGGCCAGGATCTTTAGAGACCAATGAGTGACATTTAATTTGAAGTTCCCTGTGCCGTGCCATAACATAGATATACACTCCATGATCCACATGTCACCGGCAGAGAATGTGACAACGTAAAGCTGCAGTTGCTTCAGGGCCTCAGTGGTGGAGGGGATCAGGGTGTAGGTTTCCCGTCATTCATGAAATAGGGACCTGCAGCACTCTTATTAAATAGGAAAGGGTGACTCCATGACAGGAGAGCTCGGGGACAGCCAAGTGGCTGACATACAGGTTACAAAAGCAGAGATAATAGTGGAGACGACATGTATGAATGAATGAGTTTGGTGGCTTTGATTCACAGGCAAAAGCCCCATCCTCATGTTGGCTATTTACGTCTTAATTAAGGTAGTAGGTCTGTGGCACTTGGCTTGGCAGCAATTAAAGTTGTTTTTTAATAGTAACTGAAGCTCTTACATTGCTGAGTACCGGCTATATGCTGGCACTGTTCTGAGCACTTCACAAGTATTAAGTCAATGAATCTTCACCATCACCCAGTCAGGTAGGTCACCATGCTTACCTTCATTGTGCCGATGAAGAAACTGGGCCATAGAGAGGTTACCTGCCAAAATCACACAGGAAGGGGCATAGGTGAGACTCCACTGCAGGCTGCCTGGCTCCACAGTCTCTCTCTGCATCTCTTCATTGTAGCATAGAATCTCCCTGCAGAATAGCCCAGCCTCTGCCTTGCTTCGTGAGACTGGACAGAAGGACTCGCTGCTTAGAGAGCGACAATAGGAAACCTACAGACCCTCTTGATTCCATAAATAGCCCTCGTTCTTGGTCAATCTAAAGAATAAAATCAGGATCAATGAGCGGAAGAAACGAGGAAATGGATTCCAGCTTTGCAGAAGACTTTGCTAACATGTTCAGTGACCCACACAAATGCATGGTCTCCTTAGGTAGTGAGCTCCTTGTCATCAGAGTGGTGCAAGCAGATACTTTCCAATGACTCGCACACTAAGCTAAGGGATCCCATAAGTGTCTCTCTAATTTGAGATTCTATGACTCCAGGAAATGTTCCTGATCTAGAAGAAACTACTTGAAAGAGCGACACTGGGGATCACAGGCTCCACAGGTTTCAAGCTACCAAAGGTCTGTTGTTTGGCCTTTTCTGAAATCCTCTTCCTCTGCTTGTCCACTTGGTTAATTCTCAGTCCATTCTTACTAGACATGGGGTCTCCCAGGCCTTCCCCATCTCCTGCTCCCTGGTTGACTTTTTCCAATTATCACATCTTTTTTATTACAGCTCACCCTCCCCGCCTGCCCAGTGAGAAACCTAGGGCAGAAATCAAGCCCCGCTTGTGGTTCTAAACCCACAGCACTCAGCATGGGGAAGGCGGTGAGTGGGATCAATATGTCTTCCGTCTCAGTCTACTATCCCCTACTACAATTATCTGTGTTTACCGACAAGCTGTCTCTCTAGCACTCTCACTGCCCGCTCTAAACATCAAGCTCTCTGCCCCATGCACGTTCTGTAAACGATTCATGGATGAACGATGTCAGGGGTTCCCTCCTCTCTCAGGTGGCTTCCTTGTGGCTTAGTTTTCCAGGGTCCACACGAGGTGATGTGGCTTAGAGTGGTCAGATTTCCAACAGCAGGGATCTTTGCCATTCTACAGCCATATTCATCTCTGCCCGGGGTGCAGACTTAAATGCAGAGTCTCCCTTAGGGGAAGGTCTTGCTGGCAGAGCTGGGAGCAGGCAGCATTGTGGACAGCCCCTATAGGGATGGCCTCGGCTGTACAGGGCAGCCACATACAAAGGCACACCTCTCCCAAAGGAGAACCACATCCAGTGACCGGTGATCAAGGTAGAGGAACATGCAGAAATGCGTTAGCAAAGCCACGTGAGACTGCTCTCCTTAGCAAGGCCTGCTTGCCAGGTTGGCCCTTGGCTGGCATCTGGGAACCTGGATTTGGGGAGGTTTCCCACCATTCCCTGATAAGAATGTCTCACGGTGCCTATACAGTCCAGACAATACCATGTGTGCCGAGCACCTGCTTTCCTTCTGGGAGCCTGGAATTTAAGTACGTGGCAGGCAGAGGGTGCCTGTATTACCAGCCCTTCCGTCACTGTCCTGAGAAAAGCCCTGAGCCCCGAGTCTCTTGTGACCTGGCAACATTCAACATGTGCAGTCACAGCTTGTTACTGGAGGAATGATGCCTTCCTGCGTGACCCCGCTGGGACAGCACTCCTGGGAGTTTGCACCTGGTTTCCTGTGGACTTCTCTTGTGCCTTTTCCCTGGGCTGACTTCGTCTTGTAACCTCTCACTGTAACAAGTCACGGTCATGAGTGCCACTCCATGTTGAGTCCTGTGAGTCCTTTTAGCTAATCTTTGAGCCCAGGTGTGGTTGTGGGGAGTTCCAGCACAGGGTGCGAAAGATCATTTTGGCTCCAGAGCGTCCTGGGGATCAGGCAAGGCTGTGACTGGACCTGCCTCACAGATAACCTCCCCTCTACCTGCTGCAGCAGGTTCCTTCCCTCCCTTTCACTGTGGTTGACCCTAAGGGCCTCCCTAATTAACTCTACCTGAGTGTTAAACTTCGTTTCAGATTTACTTCCCTGAGAACCTAACCTGCAACAGATACAAAACCAGCATTTCAGGATCTGCAATTCACAGGGCATTTTGTCATGTGTGAATTTCATAGTCATCACTTATCTGGTTTTTACAGAGGAGGAAAAAGCAGGAGCTGAGAGAAGTTAAGTGACATGCCCAAGTTCACAGAGCAAGTGAGAGCTGGAGCTGGGACTGACCCCTGGGCAGGATGTTTCTGAAGTCTATGGCCTGTCTCAGAATCAGGCTGCCTCTCACCTGTGGCTCTGAGGCTCCACAGTTCTTCCAGGCTTGGGGACACTTATCAGACATTTTCCCACCTAGATATTCCAAGAGGCATCGGGGGACCAGGTCTAGGAAGCCCTGAGTGGGAGAGAATTCCAGCACCAGGAAAGGAGGCCAGGTAATTTCTCTCTTCCTGAGGGATTCAGAGGAGAGGATGAGGAAAATGAACTTCTTGAAAGAGGAACACCTGTAATTCTCAACTCACTCCCCAGCAGATACAGGTCATGCCCATGCACACATCTGAACGCTCCAGCTGGGACCTCTGGCTCCCAGGTCTCACTCCCAGGCCCTGGAGTCTGTGCGAGAGGCCTGTCCCTCTGTGCAGAGGACAGGAGTTCTCCATGGTCTCATTAGCCATCCTACACCCCCTTCCACTGCAGCCACAGGAATCCATCCAAGCAGGGATGGCAATGAGAGGGACTTGGCCTCAGGCACGGGAGAGTTTGCCATGCCACAGAAACAGCCAGGCCAGCTGTCAGCTCCAAAGAAGCTGAGGTTGCTAGAGAAAGTGACAGACGACCTCCCGGGGAGCTCACGAACCCCATCTGCCCATGGCCAGAAGGAGCGACACCCTTTCAGGACATCCAGCTGAGGCATCTCAAGCCCCCACCTGCACAGCTTGGTGAAGCCAGCAGCTCCTCCCAGGTTCTGGGAATTCCCAGAGCTTCCCCTGCTGTGGGTTCCTGGGGCTATCGCCACCTCACATTGAGTCCATGGAAACTCCCCCTTTCCCATTTAACGCAAAATAAATAAAGAAATAAGCCACACACACTAGCCTGGATAGTCATACTGACAGCTGAACTTACTGAAAACTCTGGGGTCCTGAAAGGAACCCACATCCACACCTTATTGCCAGCAAGTTCAAAAGTCTCTTAGTCCCTGCCACGCGGTGGGTGTTTTTTCCCCAACCTCCATGGATTCTTCTCTTCCACCTTTACTCAGCCTCTCTCTTCTGCCTCCTCCTGCCCCAGCCTCAGGAGCTGTGGAAATGCTCCCCGGCCACATTCCAGCCAAGTTCCTGCCACATTGCCAGCAGGGCTAGTACAATCATTTCTCACTGTCAGGACCACCTTCAGGATGCTCCTCTACCTCAATTTCTTTATCAATGTATTTTTCCTCCTTTATTTAAACCTATAAATTCTAAGTTTGAAAGTCCCTGCCTTTTTCTTTTTCTTTCTTTCTTTTTTTTTTTTTTTGAGACAAAGTCTGGCTCTGTCACCCAGGCTGGAGTACAGTGGCGGGATCTTGTCACAGTGCAACCTCCGTCTCCTGGGTTCAAGCAATTCTCTTGCCTCAGCCTCCCGAGTAGCTGGGATTACAGGGGATCACTACTGCACCCAACTAATTTTTGTATTTTTAGTAGAGACAGCATTTCGCCATGCTGGCCAGGCTGGTCTCAAACTCCTGACCTCAGGTGATCCGCCCACCTCGGCCTCCCAAAGTGCTGGGATTACAGGTGTGAGCCACCACTCCCGGCCTAACTGCCTTTTTCTAGCCAGCATAGGTGAGGCTGATAGCAGATTTTTTAAAATCCAGTTTTAGAATGAGAGTCCAGCAACTCAGAGAGGCTAAGTACCTTCCCCAAGGTCACACAGGCGGTCAGTAGAAGAGTCAGGACTCTCACTTGAGTGTGATTGCCATAGCAGCCAAAGACCATGCAAATGAGCAACTCCTTCTTGTCACCTCACCACTCCTGAAACAGAGTTAATAATTTATCCAGAACCGTTCATTTTCTAAAAAAGATCAGACATTTCTATCATCATTAACTTCTTTCATGTTCCATCTGTCATGAGGATGAGCAGAAATACCACACTGCTTATTGACATTCTCATGTGGCTTTAAGGCCTCCTTGGGGCTAAGTTGCATGTTCACTAGGGTAGGGCCAAGTGACACTGCCCTGCACGTACAGTTTCAGAGTGAGAATAGAGGCAGGGCATGGTGGCTTATACCTGTAATCCCAGCACTTTGTGAGGCTGAGGTAGGCAGATCATGAGGTCAGGAGTTTGAGACCAGCCTGACCAACATAGTCAAACCCTGTCTCTACTAAAAATGCAAAACCAAAATTAGCCGGGTATGGTGGGAGGTGCCTGTAATTCCAGCTACTCGGCAGGTTGAGTCAGGAGAATCTCTTGAACATGGGAGGCAGAGGTTGCAGTGAGCCGAGATCGCACCATTGCACTCCAGCTCGGATGACAAAAGCGAAACTCGATCTCAAACAAACAAACAAACAAACAAACAAAAACAGAGTGAGAACAGAGGCCAGGGCCTCAGAAACTTACAACCCCAGACTGCCAGAGTGGGACCAGGTCTAGAGCACCTGCAGTCCAGCTCTGTGAATTTTAGAGATGAGGAAACTGTGGCTCACTGTTGTAGCAACACAGGCAGGAGTCCGGGATTCCAGGAATTTATAACATCCTGTGAGTCCTGGCCTGCTCTGGTTCTTTCTTGTACTTATTGCCAAGTATGGGGTAATGTGGAAGGCTGTCTTGCTCTCCAAGCCTGACGGAGATGTCTGATTGTCTGAAGACCAAATCAGCCTCATCTACCACTCCCACCATTTCCACTACACCCCTACTGTGGCTTTCTTTGTGGGCAAAAGTTTGCAAACATCCTTGATTACCCGGTGATTACCCTAATTCACCCTAATTACCTTTACCCAAGAAGTGAAGGGCAGGAGAGCATGTTTACTTCAGCTTGACTTTAGTTCAAGATCTTGTAGAAAATGGAGAAGAATGACAAGCATAGCTGAGATCTATTTTCTGAGGCTAGAATAAGATTAGGAAGCCTTCAACTCCAATCTTTGAGCATTAACCTGCACATGCATGTGAGGAAACTGCCCATGGCTGGGCAAGGAGTAGGTAAGACAATCCCCAGAGCTCACACAGAGCCTGGAGTAATTTTTAATCCCAGCTTCCAGAGTGAAATAGACCTCCTTATACGCAGGGCATCAGGTAACATCCTCAGAAAAGTATTGTCTTAATAGTGGGGTGAAATTAGCCCTAGACCAAAGACTGTTATGGATCCATGTCAAGGAAGTGTAAAAACAAGTTTTAAAGGAATCAAACTGATTTCAAGCAGCCTAACTGCAACCTCAGAACAAAGCCCAGTGATATTTAAAGGAATGCAGCAAAATCCAACACCCAACACAGTAAAATCCAAGATGTCCAGTACATAGTCAAAAATTTCTGGGCACATCTGCTCTCTCCTCTTCTATTTAACATTGTGCTGAAGGTTCTGGCAAGTATAATTAGGCAAGCAAAAGAAAAAAAGGCATCCAGATGATAAAGGCAGAAGTAAAAGTATCTTTATTTACAGACAGCATGATATTATATATAGAAAACTCTAAGGAATCTATAAAAATATGCTATCAGAGCCAATAAGCCAGTAAAGTTGCAGGACACAACAACAATATATGAAATTTATGTAAAAATGTAGTGATAAACAACTATAATACAAAATTAAGAAAACAATTTCATTTGCAATAGCATCAAAAAGAATAAATTACTTAAAAAATTTAACCAAAGAAGTGCAAGACTTGTACACTGAAAACTAAAAAACGTTCTTGAAAGAAATTAAAGAAGATTTAAATAGGTGGCAAAACAACTTGTGTTCAGGAACTGGAAGTCTTAATATTTTAAGATGGCAATATAGGCTGAGTATCTCTAATTTAAAAATCCAAAATCTGAAATGATTCAAAATCTGAAACTACTTGAACATTACATTATGTCACAAGTGGAAAATTTCATACCTGTCTTTATGTGATGGGTCATAGTCAAAATGCAGACACAGAACACACAGTTTATTCAGTGTCACCAAGAGAAAAGACCCCTCAGCCTCCTTCAGCTGTGATAGATCCTTTCTGTACACACAAGATGGCAATGCCAAACAACCATAGATTGTCCACATGGGTGGCTGAGATAGTGACACCTTTGCTTTCTTATAGTTCAGTGTACACAAACTTTGTTTCATGCACAATCTTATTTTAAAATATTGTAGGAGAATACCTTCAGGATGTATGTAATGTTTATATGGAACATAAATTTCATGTTCAGACTTGGGTCCCATCTCTGAGATATCTCATTATGCATATGCAAATATTCCAAAATTCCAAAGAATCTGAAATCTGAAACACTTCTGGTCCCAAGCATTTCAGATAAGGGATACTCAACCTGTACTGTCCAAATGGATTACAAATTTAGTACAGTCCCTATCAAAATTCCAACTACATTTTTTTTTGCAGAACTGGACAAGCTGATTCTAAAATTCATATGGAAATGTAAGGGACTGAGAATAGCCAAAACAAACTTTAAAAAGAAAAACAAAGTTGAGGTCTTACACATCCTGATTTCAAAACTTACTACAAAGTTATAGTAATTAGGACAGTGTGGTGCTGACATAAGGACGGACATATATAGATCAGTGGAATAAAATTCAGAGTCCAAAAATAAACCTACACATCTATGGTCAACTGATTTCAACAAGGACACCAGGACAATTCAATAAAGAAGGAATACTCGTTTCTACACATGACGCTAGGACACCTGCATATCCACATGCAAAGAATGAATCTGAACCTTTACACCATACACAAAGACTAACTCAAAATATATCAAACACCTAAATGTGAGAGCTAGAACTATAAAACATATAGATGTAAAATTTTGTAATCTTGATTAGGCAATAGTTGCTTAGATGTGACACCTAAAGCATTCATAATCAACAAATGAAATAATAGATAAATTGAGCTTCTTAAAATTAAACACATTTTTGAGTCAGAGGACACTACTAAAAAGTGAAAAGACAACACATAGAATGGGAGAAATTATCTGTATATTATATATCTGATAAGGGTCTAGTATCTAGAAAATATAAAGAACTTCTACAAATCAACAATAAAAAGACAACTTGATTAAAAATTGGGCAAAGGATATGAGTAGACACTCCTCTAAAGAAGATATACCAATGGCCAATAAGCACATATGAAGATGCTCAACTGCATTAATCATAAGGGAAAATGCAAATCAAAACCATGATGAGATACCATTACCATTTCACATCCACTAGAATGGCCACAATCAAAATGACAATGACAAGTGCTAGTGAAGATGTGGGGAAATTGAAACCCTTACACATTGCTGGTGGGAATCTAGAATGCTGCAGATTCTTCAGAAAATAGTCTGGGAGTATTTCCTCAAAACGTGAAATATAAGTTACCATATGACTCCAGCAATTCTACTCCTAGGTACATACTCAAGAGAACTAGAAGCATATGTTCATACAAAAATGTATAGACAAATGTTCATAGCAGCATTATTTATAATAGCCAAAATGTGGAAACAGCTCAAATGTTAATCCAATGATACATGGATTTTAAAAATGTGATATTACCACACAATGGAATGATTCAGCCATAATAAGGAAATAAGTACTAATACATACTACAACATGGACAAACCTGGAAAGCATTATGCTAAGTTAAAGAAACCAGACACCAAAGGCCACATATTATATAATTCCATTTATATGAAATGTCCAAAATAGACAAATCTACAGAGACAAAAAGTAGATTAGTGGTCACTAGGGCATGAAATTGGGAGTACTGCTATCAAGTACAGAGTTCCTTTTTAGTGTGATGAAAATGCTCTAAGTTGAATAGTAGTAATGATTGCACAATCTTGTGAATATACACACTAAAAACCACCAGATTGTACATTGTTAAGTGATGAATTTTATGTTATGGGAAATTTCATGACATGTAAATTATTTTGAAACTCATACAATGCACAAAAAATTACTAGGCATGCAGTGAAACAAAAAAATATGACCCACAACCATGGGAAAAATCATCAATAGAAATATATCCCAAAATGATACTGACGATTGAGTTATCAAAGACATTAAAATACTCATTATAATTATACTCCATATGTTCAAGAAGGTACAGAGGAGCATGACCTTCATGGAGAAAAGGTGAAAGACTTATAAGAGAACCAAATTAAATTTCTAGAAGTAACAAATATACCATCTGAAATGAAAACACACAGATAGGTATACACTGATGAGCTTGGAGTAGCCAGGGTCTTTACATTGTATTGCTTCATTAAAGTTCCTGTATATATGACCAAAACACATCTGATTGTAGACCCAGAGACTCTGCTTGGGCCCAGTGCTCATTCCCCACTAGCACCTGGTAGACATTTCTTTCTAGGTAGGTCTGAGGGTGATATGAACCCAGTTGGGGACTTTTCCCTTTGGAAATCTAAGGGTGTGTTGCCCATCTGTCCTCTTGGAAGAAGGTGTGATCCATGAGCTCCCAATAGATAATCATGTTGGTGTGGTTTTAGGGGATGCCCAAGCCATAGCTGGCTAGGAGCTGTGGATAGCCAGCTCTAGGCTGGCTTCTCAGAAGAATCAATAGCAACACCTATGAGAAGGAGAGGGAGAGGGTATGAAAGCAGGCGTGAGGCTGAGACAGTTATATAAGGGGACAATGAGGAATGCTCTTCTAAAACAACAAATCCATTCACAGCTATTGCCACATACATACCCACACAGATAAAAGGGCAGGTTCAACATTGTAGAAGAAAAGATAATTAAACTTGAAGACATAGTAATAAAAACTACACAAAATGAAACACAGAGAAAAGAGACTGAAAAAGTGAACAGAGCATCAGGGGCTAGTGGAACAATATTAAACAGTCTAATATATATATAATCAGAGCCTCATAAGGAGACAAGACAGAAAACAAATATTTCTGGAAATAATGGCCTGTAATTTTCCAAATTTGGTTTAAAAACTATAATATTACAAATGTAAGAATCTCAATGAATTCCAAAGAAAAGAAACATGAATAAAACCACAAGATACATCATAACCAAATTACTTCAAACTAGTGAAAAAGAGAAATATCTTAGAATCAGTCAGGAAAGAAAAAAAAAAGGACCATTACCTACAGAGAAGCAAAGATATAGTGATAAAAGAATCCTTGTCAGAAATCACGCAAGCAAGAAGACAATGGAGCAACATCTTTAAGTAACTGAAAGGAAAAAAAAAAGTCAACATAGAATTCTATACCCAGCTAAAATATCTTTCAAAAGTAAAGGCAAAATAACTACTTTGTTAAACAAACAGAAATAAAAGAATTTGTTGCCACCTGCTCTGGGCTCAGGAAGTACTAAAGGAAGTTCTTTAGGCAAAAGGAACATGATATTAGATAGATAGCATAAGCTAAGTATCTCCCAAAATGTCTTCTCCAAACCATAAGAAAAGGCGAAAAGAAAAAACTGGATTTTACACAAAACCATACCATCAGCATAGCTGGAAGACAAAGAATGCTTAAACTGCAAGATAATCATGAGTAAAAATGGAAAAATCTCCCAATTCTAGCATGTGATCTCTCATGCTGCCATTCCACCCCTCATAGTTGCAAGGCTCTGTGGAAAGAAAGGGCACATGGAGGAAATATTAGGAAGTAGAGAAAAACACTAGAAAATGTGCCTCAGGGTTATCTGAATCACTGACAAAATATTAAATTATTCTAACTTTGAAAACACTGGAAAAGTGATCAGGCAAATAATAGCAGAGTACAGAAAAGGGAATTCCTCCTCCACCTCACCAGTAACAATAAGCACAGTCAGCACCCAGATCTTGGATTCTGATATGGTTTGGCTCTCTGTTCCCACCCAAATCTCACCTTGAATTATAGTTCCCATAATCCCCACCTATCATGGGAGGGAGCTTATGGGAGGTAATTTAATTATGGAGGCAGTTACCATCATGCTGTTCTGGTGATAGTGAGTGAGTTCTCATGAGATCTGATGGTTTTATAAGGGGCTTTTCCCCCTTTTGCTTGGCACTTCTCCTTGCTGCCACCATGTGAAGAAAGACATGTTTGCTTTCCCTTCTGCCTTGATTGTAAGTTTCCTGAGGACTTCCCAGCCATGTGGAGCTGTGAGTCAATTAAACCTCTTTCCTTTATAAATTACCCAGTCTCAGGCAGTCCTTTGTAGCAACGTGAGAATGGACTAATACAGATTCTTAACAACATTCTCTAATCGAAAACAAACAAACAAAACAGGGCTCCTTGGAGAAGAGACTGATTCTAGGACTGGGCCAGGGAAAATGCAAGATAACCCTGGAATATCTTATGATGCCAGAAAAGGAGGAAGTGCTTGAAAAAGGATGAGAGCATGTCAAAAAGCACATGCCAACCAGAAGGAGCTCCCAGTAGCCAGAGCAGGGACAATATGAGCAACAGACAAATAATGATAGTATCCATATTGTATTATAACCCTTAGAATAAAAAAAAAAATCCATGAGTCCATACTGGTATACACAGAAATGGCACACAGAATAATTCCTTCTAATAAACGTAGAATAAATAATTCCATCTAATAAATGAGAGAAATACTAATTCACAATTAGGGAAACCACAGTAATAATTGTTAAAGACAATATCCAGTTACATATATTAAAATTAGTAAATGTAAGTTTGAAGATAAACAGGATATTAGCATACCCTCAAAATGTCTCCCCAAATATATTTATCAATTACAAAGAAGGGAAATAGTAACTACTTTATAGTGAGAAACTCAGAAGAAATCACCTTAACCAAGTGATTAAGGTTAACATCACCAGTTATGAGACATTTCAGTGTTATGTGTTCACTGATACATTGATACGATGCACTGAGAAATACACAACATCAACCCTGTGGTATTCCTACCAAAAAAGCATCATCTCAATCAAGTCATGAGAAGACATCAGGCAAACTCAAATTGAGAGGCATTCTAAAAGACAATTAACTAGTATTCATCAAAATATTGAGGTCATGGAAGACAAGGAAAGAATGAAAAACTCCACAGATTAAGGAAGACTAAAGAAACACAACTCGATGCTGTAGGATTCTGAAGCAGAAAAAAGAACATTAGTGGGGACACTGGTGACATTTGAACAAGATCTGTAGTTTGGTTAATAGTACTGCATCAATATTTCCTGTTTTTGATGACTGTACTATGATTATGTCAGCTAACATTAGGAAAATCTGAATAAAGAGTGTAGTGAATTCTCTAGTTTAAAACATATCATTTACTTTACTTTTTTTCTCTCTGTCTCTCTCTTTTTTTTTTTTTTTTTTTTTTGATACAGGGCCTCTTGTCATTCAGGCTAGAGTGCAGTGGCACCATGCCCTCAACCTGCTGGTCTTAAGTGATCCTCCCACCTCAGCCTCCCAAGTAAATGGGACCACAGGCATGCAACACCATGCCTGGTTAATTTTTGTGCTTTTTGTAGAGATGGAGTTGTACCATGTTGCTCAGGCTGTTCTCGAACTCCTGGGCTCAAGTGGTCTGCCTGCTTCAGCCTCCCAAAGTGCTGGGATTATAGGTGTGAGCAACCACACCTGGCCTGGTTTACTATTTAAAGCAAAAATAAGGACAGTGTATTTCGAGGCTAATACATGTAGAAGTAAAATGTTAAAACCATTTTAACACAAAAGATGGGAGTGGGGGAATGAAAAAATATTTGTATACAATTCTTATAATACATGAGAAGTGGTATATTATTTGAAGGTAGAGCATAATTAGTGAAGAGATATATATTTTGAGCCTGGGTCAACCATTAAAAAATGAAAAAGAAAAGCAGTGTAACTAGTAAACCAATGGTGGAGATAAAATGGAATCATTAATATAAAAATACTCATCCCAAAAGAAGGCAGAAAAGGACAAAGAACAAATAGGACAAATAGAAAACAAGTAGCACTATTCTAGATTTTAAACCAACCATATCAATAATCACATTACAAGTAAATGGTCTAAACTCTCCAAATAAAAGAAAGAGGCTGTCAAGTTGGATTTTAAAAAAGAATGGAAACTTAACTATCCGCTATCTACAAGAAACCCATTTAAACATAAAGATAGATGTGTTAGAAGTAGAATAGAAAAAATTATGCCATGCAAAAACTAATTCAAAGAAAGTTGGATTGCCTATAAGATCAGACAAAGTAGAATTTAGAGCAAGGAATATTACTTGAGACAAAGAGAGGTATTACACAATGACAGATAAAGAGATTACCAACAAGACAAAACTATTCTATATTTTTTTCCTTTTTTACAATCCCTTCTACAGAAAAAAAGAAAACTATTCTAAATGTATGTACATCTAACAACAGAGTTTCAAAATACATAAAAGAAAATCTGATAGAACTGAATAGAGAAATATCAAAATCCTTAATTATATTTGGAGAATTCAACATTTTTCTCTTAAAAATTGATATAACAAGCATACAGAAAACTGGTCAGAATATATTGAATAACACTAGCAATCAATTTGACCTAATTGACATTTACAGAGCACTCTGCCCAACAACAGAATACAGCCATACATTACTTAACAATGGGAATACATGCTGAGAAATGTGTCTGTTGGGTGATTTAGTCATTGTCAGAACATCATAAAGTGTTTTTGCACAAACCTAGAGGTATAGCCTACAACATACCTAGGCTATATGGTGTAACCTATTGTTCCTTGACTGTAAACCTGTACATCATATTACTGTACTGAATACTACAGGCAATTATAACACAATGGTGTTTGTGTATCTAAATATAGAAAAGGTACAGTAAAAAAAAATAGTATAAAAGATTAAAAATGGTATACCTGTAGAGGATACTTACCATAATTGGAGCGTACAGGACTGGTAGTTGTTCTGGGTGAGTGAGTGGTGAATGAACGTGAAGGCCTAGGACAAGTCTGTACACTTATTTTTTTTTTAGACAGGGCCTCACTCTGTCACCCAGGCTGGAGTGCAGTGACACGATCTCACTGCAGCCTCAGCCTTCCAGGCTCAGGTGATCCTCCCACCTCAGCCCCATGAGCAGCTGGGATTACAGGCACATGCCACCACACCTGCTAATTTTTGGTATTTTTTGTAGAGACAGAGTTTTTGCTGTGTTATCCAAGCTGATCTTGAACTCCTAGGCTCAGGCAATTCACCCACCACAGCCAAAGTGCTGGGATTACAGGCATGAGCCACCTACACCCAGCCTGCTGTACACTTTTATATTACTGGCAGTGTGAAAGGTTTGTTTATACCAGTGTGACACAAACACATGAGTAATGCCGTGTGCTACAGCATTTCAATGGCTATGACATCACAACATGATGGGAATTTTTCAGCTTTATTACAATTTTATGAGACCATCATCGTATATGTGGTCTCTCATTTATCAAAACACTATTGTGCAGTGCATGACTGTACACCTTTCTTTCAAGTGCACGTGAAACATATACCAAGAAGAGGGATATTTAAAAGAACTGAGCTGATACAAAATATGTTCTGATTACAACAATAAACCAGAAGAAAGTTCTCAAATCAATAATCTAAGCTTCCACCTTAAGAAAGTATAAAAACAAAGCGCCAATTAAACTCAACTGAAGCAGAAGGGAAAGGCTGCAGTACAGGAAGGGCCTGGCAGACACTACCTAACTTTTCCTAGGAAAGCAATATCTGAAATCATAAATAACGTTACAGACCAGGCATGCTCCTGCATCATCGCTGGTTTTCCATGCAATGTGGATGAGCCATTTCATTCAAATATTTATTGAACCCTAGAGAAAAAGTGGTGAACAAGACATTCCCTACTTTCAGGGAGTTACAATCTATTTGCAGAGATAAATGTTAGCTAATTGACAGTTGCTTAATTACAGTTGTCTTAAAGGCTATTCAGTGAGGGTAGGCTGAGGTCTGGTAACAAAGAGCTCCAATTTCTTAGAAAGTTTATTTCTTCTCCAAGATAATGTCCTGTGCGAGATGTTCAGGTCAGTGAGGCAGCTCTCCTCCATGAGGTTATTCAGGGGCCCATGTGGATGGAGGCTCTGTCAATTTCAACATATGGCTTTTCAGGTGCTTTGAGTATATTACCCCAGTAAGCTGGAAGGGGAAAGACCCAAAAAGGAGCACTCTTGGGGGGTTTCTATAAGCCAGATCTGGAAGGGGCAAACGTTGCTTCCACTTATATCCTACTGTGGAGAATTTAGCCATATGGCCCCACCGGATTGCAAGACAGTCTAGGAAATGCAGTTCCTCTATTGTCCAAAGAAGAGAATAGATTTGGGTGAATACCCAATAGTTTCTATGAAAGCAAAGTGACTTGGGGGATCTAACCTAGCGAATGGGGCCAGGAAATGTTTCCCAAAGGGAGTGGCAGGCATTCAAGCTAAGTTTTGAAGGATGACTGGGAAAAGAAGTTGAGTATTTCAGGGCATAGAAACAACATGATCAGTCCCAGAAGTGTGAAAGAGCAGGACAATAAGAAACACTTGAAAAATGATCAGTATTATCAGAGCTTGGTAAGCAAAGGAAAGGGTGACATGAGGCAAGATTAAAGAAACAGGGAGAGGGCAGGGCACATAGTACCTCGTGGAATGTGTCAAGGATTTGGGTCTTTATCCCATGAACAGCTACTGGAGGGTTTCCAGTTTGGAAAGAAGTGTGACGTGACCCAACTTGTATTTTTTTTTTAATTTTTTTTATTGCATTTTAGGTTTTGGGGTACATGTGAAGAACATGCAATATTGTTGCACAGGCACACACGTGGCAGTGTGATTTGTTGCCTTCCTCCCCATCACCTATATCTGGCATTTCTCCCCATGTTATCCCTCCCCAACTACCCACTCCCCACTGTCCCTCCCCTATTTCCCCCGTACAGACCCCAGTGTGTGATGCTCCCCTCCCTGTGTCCATGTGTTCTCATTGTTCAATACCCACCTATGAGTGAGAACATGCAGTGTTTGATTTTGTGTTCTTGTGTCAGTTTGCTGAGAATGATGGTTTCCAGATTCGTCTATGCCCAACTTGTATTTTTAAAGCATGGTACACAGTGACTGCTAGGTATAAATTGACTGAAGATAAAAGAGTGGATGTGAGTAAACTAGTTTGGAAGCTGTCTTAGTTTGTTTCCTATTGCTATAACAGAATACCACAGACTTGGTAATTTATAAAGAAATTTATTTCTTATGGTTCTGGAGGCTGGGAAGTCCAAGGTCAAGGGGCCATACCTGGTTAGGACCATCTGCTGGTCGGGACTCTGCACAGTCTAAATATGGTACAGGGCATCACATGGTGAGGGGCAAGAGCAGGGTCAAACTGGCTTTTATAACTGACCCACTTTCATGATAACTAACCCTTTCCTATGATAACCCATTAATCCATTAACCACTGGACTTAATCCATTCATGAGAGCAGAGCCCTCATGACCCAATCGCCTTGTAAAAGCTCCATATCTTAATACTATTACACTGAGTTTCAGCAGGGACAAACACTCAAATGATAGCAGAAGCCATTGTAGCTATCCTGTGAGAGATACAAGTGGCTTTGACTAAGATGGTGTCAGTGGAAATAACGCAAAAGGACTACATAGAGGTATATTTTAGAGGTAGAATTTGATGATTGATTGATTGAGGAGAGTGAGAGTTAATACTAACTATGTGAATGATGATCCCATGCTTGGGGCAGGCTGATTTGGGGTGGGGAGAGAACATGAGTTTAGTTTTGAATGTGCTCATTTAGAGATAGATGCCTATGAGAGAAACAGAAATGCTGACATAAGTACCATGTAGAATTGATAATATGGCATCCAGAGAAAAGGTCTGGGGTAGTACAGTAAGTGTAGGATCCATTGGCAAGTGAATGGAACTGGAAACCATGGGAGGGGGTGAGATCATTTAGAAAGAAACTGTAAAATGAGAAGGAAGATGGTTCAGAAGCAGCCCCAGAGGGTTCCAATCATTGAAAGTAGCTGGAAGAAGAGAATCCCTAGAGGACGCTAAGAAGATTTGATCAGATGTGAAGAAGGTAACGCAAGAGGGTACAAGGAGGAAGAAGGCTGTGCTTGGTGACGTGGAATGCTGCTGAGATACCAAGAAAGCTGAAGACCGAGTATTGCTCCTTGGATTAAATGAAGCGATTGAGAGCACTGGTAATGAAGATTGAATCAAATTGAAGAGGTCAGTCAGTCTGTCAGTCAGAAAGTCAATTGATACCAGTAAACATGAGCCTATGGCAAGCAGAATTTTGGGTACAACAAATTCAACAGGAGCAAGATAGACAGGGTCTCACTCTCCAGAAGCCTACATTCTCATGGAAAGGAGGGAAGAAAGAGTAAGCTTGGCTGACGAAGGGAAGGATCTGTAAGAGACATGAACTCAGCGACAGAGGAAAGGGAGTAGGCAATGAAATGAGTTTCTAGGATGAAGCTGTGCCTGTGTGGAAGATGTGGCCATTGTCGGAAAGAGGGGACACTTTCTCCATTCCAGAAAGATGGAAGAAGAAAGCGATGAATGCAGACAGACCTTTGCCAAGATGGCTCAGGAAGTTGGGAGGGTTTCCTTTTTGCCAGATTCTATCTATGTATAAAAGAGGGGGGTGTCCATTTGCTGAAGGTGTAGGGGGTTGAATTTGAGGACAAGTGGCGAAGGAATGCAATGGCTATTTTGGAGAAGAGGGTGCAATGAGCTAACTGAAATACATCATGAGACTTCCAGGAAGTGTTGAGAATCCCAGATGCATTGGTGATTTGTGAATATATTGTGGTGACAACAGGACCAGTGGTGAGAGTTTCTGCAGCAACTCTCAGCCACTCAAAGGCAGCCCCAGAACAGGAGTGTTGGTCAGCTTCATCTGGAACTGAAGTTTAGCCAGGCACGTGCATTGGGACAAAGCGGCTAAGACACGCACGATATTTGTCAGAGAGTCATCGCAAGGGAGGATCAAAAAAAATCTAGTGTGGATCGGGAGAGATGGGCGGCATAGAGTCAACAGAATGACATTTGGGAGAGGGTCTATAGGTCAGAGGTCTTGATGAAGTTGAAGAACAGTCACACTGCAGAAGCCTGAGCAGGTAAGTGGGGGACTAGTCAAGGTTGGCTAGAGCACCTGAACTAGTGATTCTGGAGATCACATGGTTTAGGATGATGACACTGACTCCTCTATGACCTGATTCTAGGAGTGGCTGGACAAGGTAGGAGTGAGAAGAAGATCACTGGTGTCCAAGAATGAGGAAGTCAGAGTGTTGGCTGGGACACCCATGTAGAGGCTGCAATCACCTATGATAGCAGGAGCTGAGGGGGAGAGATGGATCCAGGACCTGCTGGGCAATCTCAGGAAACAGCTGGTGGGCTGGTGGGCGATCCCCACATGGAGAAAGACAGAGCTGCATGGCAGAAGTCTTAAAGGAGGGAGGCTTTTTACAAGACACAAGGAGGCACAGTGGAGACAAAGAGAAGGCAGCCCCGCTGGATTGGGGAGAATGTCCACATTTCACTCCATGGCTGCAGAGAGAGGGTGTCCTTGGGAACAGCACAGGCTCAGTTAAGGATAGGGGCCATAGGCTGGATTCTCTAGGAAGCAGACTCTGGGAAAGGGTTTAGTGTTCAGGGTGTTTACTAAGAAATCTTCTTGAGATCAACACATAAGGATGTGATGGGGAGGAAGCAGCCTCAGGCAGAGAGAGAAGCAGAGCTGGGATGCAGGCCCTTGGCTAACCCCATGGGGAGCCCTGGAAGGAAAATGGTCCATCCATCAGAGTAGCCCTGCACTGGACCAGGTATTTATACCCTCACATGGATCAGACATCAGATATGGCATGCCCGTGGGCAAGGCAGCTTTCTGCAGCTAAGGCAGTCTCCAAGGGGGCTAACAGCTAAAGGCAGGCCACTGGCCACCCTGTCAGCTGCTGGCATAACAAGTCCCTCCCTGATGGAGGATCTGGGTGGTGCATCTGCATGTCCCCCAGCAAGTAATGAAAGGAGTCTGTCGTCCACTGAGCAGAAGCCCTGAGGTGCAGTGGAAGGGTATGAGACTTGAGAAGGAGAAGAGTGGGTACTGTCCAGTGTGGGCAGTTGAACACAGTTCTAGAGCATTCCAGAAGCACAGCCCCCAGAGCTAGCAGAGCCGGGGGTACTGGGCATGGCTGACGGGAAGTGAACAGACTCAGACTGCAGCCCACATTCTGCCACTAATTAGTTGTATGACCTTGGGCAAGTCCCTTGACCTCTCCAGCCTTACACTTCTCAACAGATAAATGAGACGAAGAGAGAACCTAGACAATCTCTAAGGTGTATTCGGAGCTAATCTGCAGGACTCTCTCAACCTAGAAGGAAACCACTGGGGTGGGGAAGATTCTGAGGCCTGTGCTCCCCCCGACCCCCAGAAGGTCCTAAAAAGCAATCCAGGGCCACCCAGGGTGCTCATGTGCCCAAGCCTGCCTCTCCCTGCTGCTCCCACTCTCTCAGGCTCTAGCTGCAAATTGGTTCACATGATGAATGCAAGCTGCCTGAATCACTCATAGGATGGCTTGAGAAAAAGCAATTAAATGCTTTCTTAATTGTAGGATGGCAAGAGGTTAATGAGTTACTATAAAAACCAGTCCCTACCATCTGGTGGCTGTCACCAAAGCCCACATGCAGGGAGAGATCCCAATTTGTAAGACAGAATGATAGGATCACTCCAAGTTAAAAGAAGGGATGCAGGCGCAAGGGGCTGAGTCTGGGGGCCATGAGCTCCAGAGCCCGGTTAGCATGTCCCTGCCAATCCCCAACGTCGCCTAGCTGCAAGGCGGCTCAAAACCAAGGTGCAGGGAAACACAGAGGGGGAGCCAACCATTCATCAGTTCAGATCCTGTTTTTCTCTAAGATCCTGCTTTTGCAAGGGACAGCCCTGACAGCCACTTTGCTCAGCAGGAGCCAGGGGGAGAAGAGAGAAAAGTGGCAGACTGAGGGAGAACCCGGCCAAGCTGAGAGAGGGACGGACAGAGGCAGGGACAGGCAGAGCTGACAAAGACAAAAGACAAAACAGGCAGAGAGACAAACAGAAAGGATCAAAATGGAAATGCTCGGACATGAAAACAGATGGTGACATAGGCAGGTTGTGAGCTTGCGAAGCAGATGAAAGGACAGGTCATTTTCTAGAATCAGACAGGAAAAAACTTCTGAGGGTTTTGCTTTTTCTGCGCAAACGTGCCTTCGGTATCCTCAGCCTTCTGTGTCATGAAGAGAAATGGCCCTTCTCCCTTGGTGGGTGTGAAGAGGAAACAGAGAGGTCAGCCCCTGCTCTGCACACAACCTCAATAT